>VZRS01002385.1:203814-270443 GCA_013398055.1 Ifrita kowaldi
GGCTCCGCGGGCGGCGGAGCGGGGTGCGGGGCGTGCGCGGGCAGGACGGGGAGAGCTGAGAACTCGGGACCTCAGCCGTGTCAACAACAGGTCGGTTTAGGGAAATGCTGACTTGGTGGCTGCTTTCCTTTCCGCTGAACCGTGCTTTGGAGCCGTAACTGGCCGACCCGACTGCTCTGCATGGTTAAACGACGCAGATCTTCACTTTCCTGTGTTGGCTGCGTGGCAGAGAAGTTTAAAAGCTGCGTGTCGTGGTTGTGTTCTAATAAGAAATGTTTGCCCGTGAGAAGAAACATATATTTCAGAGGGGACGTGGTTTGCTGTGCAGAACGGCAGAATACTGCTGGCTATCCGCAGCTGTGTGTTCTTATAAAACCCCACCAGATAGAATACAAAGTTATAACCTGTTTATGCTTGCACTACTCGGTACTTATTTTAATTTTTATTAACAGATCGAATGAAAGTATATTTTAGAACTGGAGGGAGACTTCAAGTGAATAAAATAACTCTAAAAGCTTAGTTTAAAAGTAGCGATTATCTCTCTGTTAAAACCACTCTTGTTTCATTCAGTGCAAAAGTAATAATTGATACAATTTTTTAGCGGTAAAGACAGAAACCTCGACTTAAATGTAAAGAAAGAGAGCAGATCTATTCTGCCTTTATTCTTTCAAGTTACAGTTCAGAGGTCAGCCTTTGGTTTTTGCAGGAAGGAAGAGAACAAGAGGCGGAGAAGAGGAGCAAGACAAGGCTGACTACAGCAGCTGTGTCTGTTCAATGTGTAACTCCAGCAGGAGAGTAATGCTACATGGGGCTCTTGTAACAGCTAAGTACAAGTGCTGCTTTGGGGATATGGTCAGTATCTTATGTGAGGAAATGACTTAATGCGTCATTATTCCACCAGCTGAGTTTAATACAGGTGAAGTATGTAACAGGAAAGCTCATCCATGGGTGTTGTTTTTTATTTTTAGTCTTAGATTTTGCTTTGAAATACTTGAGTGAACGAGGATTTATTAGACGTGTTTTGTCTTCCATTGTCAGTGTCTTGCAGTTGAAGTTTTCCTGTCTGTTCCCGTCCTACAGTGTAATCCCGGTTGGAGGTGTAATATGGTCTTACCTCTTGTGACCATGGATTTGGCATCTTAATCCGTTTTCAGGCCTCTTCCTTCTAGGTGGTGTAGTCAGCTAGAGACAAACGTTTCTCCTTTCATCCTCCTCCCTCCCCTTGGTCTTCTAGAACAGTCTGTCACTGTTTACTCTTTTTGCCTTTCCCATGTCTAGATTTCTTTGAGGCTTCTGATTCTCACTGGAGAAACTTCTGCCTCTCACTTGTCCTTCCTTTGAGTGAAACAGGTTGCCTTTTCCTTTCTTAATGCTGTATCTTTTGAGATGAAATTCATATGATATTGTCATTTCCTTTTGCTATGCCTATGATAGAAATGTTTCATTTTGTTACAGCTGTGAAACTTCTGACACCTAGCAAATGCTTTCAGAGCTTTTTAACATCAGTTTCAAATAAATGCAAAAAGATGAAGAGTGGAATAGAACCCTCTAGAAATACATGAAAGAAACACTTTAATACTACTATCTCAGCTGACAAAAAGTTGTTTGTGTTAGTGCAGTGTTGCCAGAGCTCAAAGTACTGTAAGTGAAACTAGCCACAGATGTAAAACCTTCAGGCTGTTTTTGTTTGTAAAAAACTATGGCAGCAGACTGTAGATTTAAGAATGCGTTCTCTTTTCTGATGACAAAGGTCAGAATTTTTTAGCTTAGAAAAAGGAATTGAGACTTTTTTTTTCTTTCAAATGTTACTGGTTTGATTCACTTCATACCTATCTGTTTTGGCTGCATGGTTTGCTGTTCCTCTGTGCAGCTCTGGTTAACAATACACGTCACCTTTCATGTTCCGGATGTTGCGCATTGATTAGTTGGTTCTTTCTGACCTACGTGGCTTACAGTTAGTTCAGGGAAGAGACGTGGGTACTTCTGGAAGCAGTCCCCTGTTTAGCTTATAAGCATTTGCTGTTTAGGTATTCTGTCAGAACTAGAGACGGGATTTTTCAGCTGGTAGTGCCTGTTGAGCTGCATTCACCTAGAGTGTCATGGTACCTAGTGCCAGTAGTAAAATAAGTTATTAGAACTGCTGCTCCATTTTCATTTCTACATTTTTTCCAAAGGAAGAGGCCTTCTCTTTGCATGGTCTCAAGTTAGTTTGCATCAGACTTGGTCTTCTTTTAGGCTTCTCAGTGTAGGCCAGTGTTGTCAAGAGTTGTCGTTACAGAACTTGCTCACTAGTTTGAGAGTTCAGGACACCAACAGAAATGTCCTGCAGAAAATTTTTGGGCAAGGTCTCCCGAGATGGATGAATATCCACAGGCAGATGTCTTTATGTGCTCTTTAACCAAATATTTAAATGCTGTGGTACAAATATTTATTCACCGTGGTACTAAATAGAACTCATGGTCAGGCTTGGGACACGGCAGTGACTTTGTGTCTTTTTTGGTGTTTGTGTTGCAAAAGCTGGCAACAGTAGTCAGTTTCACTTTGAGTGTTTGCCACACTTATCCAAGCTAGGGTGGTGTCAAGGCAAACTGTAATAGAACTTCATCTAAAGTGATTTATAGCCTTGTCATCCTTGCTGGTGCATTTAAATCGTAATAGCAGAAGATCTGTATGTTGCCATAGAATGGAAGCCACTGTTAATTTGGGGGAAAATATAATACATAGAGATCATGGCTTGCTGACCTCTCCTCTGTAATTCCTGCAGGTATCTTTGTGGCTCCTGCCTGTTTGTCATGTGTATATTATTCTGATGATGGCCATATCACAAGCTCTGTCTATCTGAACCTGTTCCTAGCCATGGGATGCTCCTGTAGGACACATATCAGAATATGATGAGCCTTAGTGTCCTGTCTCAGGCTAGGAACCATGTTACAACGTTGTGCAGAGACTAGCTCAAGGTGCAGGGAGAGCCTTAGGTGCATTTTTAGGTTATTACTGTACCAGTTGTCAGTACAGATCATTGTGTAAGGTTCTTCTTGTGGAATATAGTGGAAAAAGTGTTGAGTGTATTGTTTTTGTTGGCAATAATACAATATTCTCTCAGAAATCATGTGTGACTGCAGAGTGGAGGAAGGTTCAAAGTGGTGTTTAGTCCTATGACATTGCCTGTGCAGCAAGTGTCATGTATGAGTGATGTGTGGGCTAAATTGATAACTACTAAGTGAAAGCTACATTCAAATCAAGTCTGAGAAGACATCCATAAGCAGCTTATCTTGAAAAACTTGTGTTATTGTCTACAGATGAATACCAAACCCTGATAAACCCATATGAATCTATTCTGCATTGTGGACTCACATAGAAGAATAAAAGTAGTTAGCCTAACAGCTTTCTCAACTAACTTTACCTTCACTTATAACAGATCCATAAAATCTGTTTATTTACAGAAGGTTGTGGACTCACCTGAGCATGCATGGCACATATTTAAAGTCCAATTAGAAAAAAAAAAAAGTGGAGGGTTTTTTTGTAATAGTATCTTGCATCAGAAATATATGCTCTTTATATAGTCTTATGTTGAAAGTTAATTCTTAGTGAATTTTATGGCTAAGCAAGGGGAAACGACATCACATTGAATCATGTGCTGTCACTACCTGAGAGGTAATGCTTTGAACTCCAGCTTTTTCCTCTAACCACTTTGTCACATGGCTTGGTTTAGCTTTTATGGGACAATATCTTTGCACTGTGTGAAAGGCTGTTTCTGAAAATCCAGTTTTGGAAGTCAAGCCTACTGGTAGGTAAATGGACCAGCTTCAAGGGATACTTTATTTTGTTTTTGTTATTTTCTTTAAACTTTATTAAAAGGCAAAGCAGAAACATATAGCAACTTCCATACTTACCATTTTATTTTTCCTAAACAACTGTTACTTGAATAAGATCTCTTTGCCCCCTCTGTGTTTTCTTCTCCACCTCCCTCTTTGACCACCATTGTTTGAAGCATACTCTCATCTCACGTCTATTAACTGCTTTTATGAACTCACTGCTTGCACTGCATCAAAGAGAGGTGATCAAGTACAGTTCTTCTATAAGGAGCTGCCTCGATTTTTTTGGTTTCTTCTTTGGTTCCTGTATCCTTCCAGCAAATCATTAAGTGTCCTGGCTGTTGGTACTGCAAAACCTTCTTGTTGGATTCGTGCTTTCAAGGCACCTACACAATGCATCAGATGCTCCAGGATAAATATCACATGTGGTGATTGTTCCAGTATGGAGTGTTGTTTCATCTGAGTTTACCAATTTGACAGTAGTACCGCTTGGCCAAAATAGGAATCACAGTAGGGTGGAGCAGTAGTAGCAGGAAATTAGGACCAAATACATGGCAAAAACACCAGAGTTCTCTGATCTGTGTGTTGAACAAAGGCACCCTGTGAACTTTACTCTGGGGTTCTGCTGAGGTAGCACTTCCCCTGCTGGAAGCAAACTCTGCCTTCAGTCAGCCCTGAGTCTCCACTGGGCTCATGCTTGATAGGTACCATGCCCCATAGATACACTGTAAACACCTTTTCCAGCTAAAGCTTTGCTATGTACCTTGCCACAGTGAAGTAGCTCAAATCAATGGCTCACATGGAGTATAAATACATGTTTTGATGCTCCATGTTCTTAGTAACTGGAGTGTTTTCATGAGCTCATTTGGGAGCTTTATGTTCCTTTGTTATGTAACAAGGAACCGGACTTCTGTTTGTAGAAGTATTGGAAGCAGCATGGTCAGGTATTTAGGAAATGTTTGTTCGTCACTCATGTTTTAATGTGAACAGTGATAATTAAGGTTCTGCGTCATTTTGAAGTACTCTTTTTTTGACCTCTGAGCACTGAAAACCTGGGCACAGTGACTTTTACTAGCATTCTTACGAGTTTTACATCAGAGGAGATCTAGTGTTGAGTGAAGAAATCCACGGAAGGAATCAATTTCTCTGGATTTGAAACATGTTGTCTTATTTAAAAACAAACAAATAAATTCCTATTAACAACAGTTAGTAAGTTCACAATCTAAAAGCCTTTGAATGTCATGGAAATGATCTTGAGTGCAAATAATGAAAATTTAGGATTAGTTCTGCTGAGCTTCTAGTACTTTGCAAAGGAGGAGGAGCTGTCTTTGTGAACATAATTACAGGTCAGTAACAATTCTTTATTTTCCTAGTGTTCACAGAGCGTATTTGTTTTTGTTGCTTGCACATTTTGTGTAAAGTTCTGGCTAAGCAGCAGTCAAACAGAAGCTATTAGCCTCCTTCAATTACAGTCTTTAAATCTGGTGCGAAATGTTGAGCAAAATGTACTTTACAGAATACATATTCTACAAAACAGTAACTCTAACTATAATTGAGCACATTCTTCTGCTACCAAGAATCATTGCCTAACTTAACTATATAAACTAAACGGAGAGAGGTTTTCTAGCTCTTACTTGAGCTTTTCTTTGTCTGATACATTACTTTAAGTTTTGACTTGTTTGAATGAAAATAACCATTATTGAAGTTCCTACTCTTAATGGCAGATAAGCCATGCTTCACTTTTGTACTGCTGGGTATTTAAATAAAGATTCAGCATAGGGTAGGGAGGAGAATCAAAAAGGAGATGAACACAAAATGGATCAGCCACAGTAGTAGTGGACATTTTTCAGTTTAATTGACTTTAAACTGAATATTTCTAGATTTCTTTCTCCTTGCCTTCAGGTCACCGATGATAGTGTCAAAACTAGTCCCTAACAGCATGCATTATATTTGTCTCTGTAAATGGCATGAAACATAAGTCTAGTGTAACAGTACATTAAACATTCTTGTTATTGCTGCCTCTGGTGATAAAGCAAAATGTGGAAGTCCATCAACTGCTTAAAATCTATTTGTCAGGTTGCATCTTTCGATTAGAACTTTCTCATTCTTTTAAGAGAACAGACTTTTGTAGTTATTTAATTCAGAAGAATTCCAGTGTCTCTGTAAAGTGAGCTTTTTTAGAATAGTACTATAAAGGTAGGAAATTACTAACAAGGTTACTTATGTTCTTTTCATTGTCACAAATACACATAAGCCCTCTGTACGGATCAGTAAAGCCTTCAAACCTTGATTTGTCCTTTTAACCGAAACATTGTATGCTTGTTTTTTGTTCTGTATCCTACCTTGCAAAGAGAATACATGCTGAAACAGCGTGCTCAAATGTTAAGCTTTGATGGTACACTGGGTTGCATTTTTAACTTCTACCTGCTTGTTTTTTCTGTGTGGGAGGCGACCATTTAATTGTGTATTTGGTATGTTCTGTTCACTGTACAGTGCTCTGATAGATAACAGAGAATGCTTCCTGGTCTTTCCATCTTGATAACCTGGCATCTCATCAGAGTTTCTATCAAGATTTTGGCAAAGATAGCATGTGATTTCTAGAGGTGTATCGGGATATATTCACTAGCAAGACCAGTGCAGAAAACTGTTACGATGACTGCCATTCAGCGCAGCCAGAAAATGAGACTTTGAGTCCGGATTCCTCACTGCTTACTGTAGTAAATGTGCATAGGCAATGACCTTGAATTCCACATCCTTGGGAGAGCTACATCCATTGTGGTGTTCCACTTTCTTCACCACAGGTCTTTGGTACACCAGAGCCTCTAATGCAGGACGCTGACAGCTCCTTTGTGGTCTCCTGTTGGTTCATGTGGGTGAGAAAGGGAATGGGCTCTGGCTTGTTTCAAACCAAGCACTCGGTGGTTGCTGGCTGAGTCTGGATGCAAATTTCTGAATTCCAGCTGATGTAACATCAGAAGTCTCTAATCTGGATTTCTCCTCTGCCTGCCTGTTCCTATGAGATCTCCTCATCTGTGGGCCTGTCATACTCCCTCTTCAATTATTTGAGCTAGCTGTCTTTTTCCTGATGAAGTGATCACTAGTGGCCTGTTGAAAACCACTGCATTTAGAGAAGGAGTGTGCATTCACTCAGGAAATGAAAGTTCCAACTAGCATCTTTTCTACATTGTACAGTGTTTAGATAGGAGAAACTGAACACCCTCCACTTTGTCAGAATAAAACACATTGCTCTCCCATTGTGTTACTGGGCTTCCCTCCTTGTGTTGGGTGTCACTGTGCTCCTTTCTGGAGAGTCCTTGCTACAAATCAGACTGGTGTCAGAAGCATACAGAGAAGGACAAGCAGAGGGCAGTGGGAAAGCAGACTGCTCTGGAGTATTTGGGGCATGAAAACTGCTGAAGGGTTCAGAGTGACTGAAGCATAAGGAGCTGTTTATGTAGCTGATTCATGTGGTGATAGTGGCAGGTTTCTCAGGGCACCTAACAGGTGTGGACACTTGTTCCAAGTGGGAGGAAGGTGTGCGGGTCTGTGTTGCCTTCACATGAGAAAGTTTTGTTGGTTAAGTCCTACCCTATGTAGGAGCCCAGGAGTGGTGAACAGGCGTGCTGCTCGTGTGATGCCATTCTCCTACCAGTGCAGCTGTAGCTACTTTCAGTGGATTTGTTGGCATTTTGCACTTTTTGTAGAAGTCCTTCCTTTGCTGTGAAGTAACAGGAGAATTGGCTTTCTTGCTTTTTAATAAGATCTTTATTTACATACTCATGAATATATAAAGACAGAGAGAAATGAAAAAAAGAATCTTTCACCAAAGTTGTTGCAAACTTTTCAACTGGTTGCATAGACTACATTTAGTTTCTTTGTGTTAAAACAAGTACGTAGATTAACAGAGCATCCTTGAATGTTGTTCACTTGTACTAAGATATACTTAGTGTATCTCCAATTTTCTGTGCAGTTAGGCATTTCTCAAAGTCTTGGATCAAGGTTGCTTCTTTCCTGAGAAGACTTGATGCTGTGAAGTCAGGGATAGTTTGGCTCACATTTATGACTTGTTCAGCTAGTAAAGTTTTGCTGTTGAAGATCTACAAAGCCATGCCGAATGCAGCATTTCAGAGAGAATTGGTTAAGGTTAAGTTGGTATATCTCTGCTCAGATTAAAAAAAGTTAAAAAAATGTCCCTGCTCGCCCTTAAATGTGTGGAAAAATCGAAAACTTAATGTAAAACAAATACTGTTGGAGTATGGTTTTAATAATGGAGAGGATCTCTGTGTTTTAGCTTTTAATTAGACCTGTTTAGTGTCCACTGTAACATGCTTGTAATCTGTTTTTCTGGTAAGGCAAGGTCTGTGACTAGCGATTAAAACGATAAAACAGCTTGAGAGTAACTTCAGTTTGGTATTGTTTGGCCTTGACATTTGAAGTAAGTCAGTTGCCTTGCTTTAAAAATTTTGAAACGGAATTTATTTTCATGTGTTAAATTAATTGTTTTGAAGAGTTGCAGTGTTTTCCGTATTCAGCTCATATTTTAAAATCGTTTTACTATTGAACAGGCAATATCTATTTAATAAGAAGAAAAGGTGAATGTGCAATGAAAATATACCTCGCTTTTGCATAATTTGGACTCATGTGAAATTTTTGTCTTGAGAATGGATTCCAGACATGAATTATTCTCATACTGAATGAAGACTGGGATCCATTTCTAGTCTGAGACACTGTTGTGTCTTAAAGTTAATTTTCATGGGTCTGACATTTCTCAACAAAAAGAGAAAATCTTTTTATGATCTCAAAAAGTTGATTTCCTGCAGTTTTAACTTGGCTATTGCGTGAGGTCTTGGTTACATGTTCTTAATGGTAGCTTTTTATTTCATGTTTTGCAGTCAATTTGATTTATCACATGGCATGTTTAAATGCTGTAGAAGAGAAGCATGATGTATCTCACAGTCTCCACAAAAGAAAGCAGGATTTTCTGTATTAATATCCTCTGTTAGGTTCCGCAATGGGAGGTCTTTGTAGGGATTTCTTTCTCCAAATAACAGAAGATCTACCTTCAAAGTTGAAGTAACACACTTTTGCAGACTTCTGAAAACCAGTGTCCTAGGTAGGCTGGAAGCTTGCAGCTTAAAAATTATTGCTGGATGTATGTAGCAGCATGTGAAGTCATTGGTGTTTAAAGGTCGTCTAGTAACAAACTGCAATTTGTAGACAAGGAACTTGGTTTACAAAGAAAAATACTTTGTCATGTAATAAACAGTAAACTGGTAGAACTTGTCATAGCTTTTTCAAGGTTTGAATAATAATAAGTTAAATTAAAGGTATGTCTTAAAGTTGTGAAATATGACATGGTGTCCAAATTTGGAGGAAGTTTATATCTATCTTCTAGAAACTGGTAGTGTATGCCAGTGGAAGGATCAATCTAAACACTTACTTTATGAGGGGTTTTTTTTTTGTTTGTTTGTTTGTTTTCCACTGTGTGTGTTATTGTCCTGGAGGGTGTATAATTAGCTAGATGATATAAACCAGGTCGGTGGTGTATTCTGTGACCAGGTAGTTGACAGGCTATTGCTAAGCGAGATAAAACTTTTCGGTAAGAAGAGGTGAGATACTTCTACGACATACATGAATGAGAATATAAATTTTAAACAGTTGTCTGATTTTGTAGTTGTAGAGACAGTGTCCATAGTGGTGGGATAGGTGTGACCAGCGCTTTAACTGCTTGCACACTTGGTAACTTTGAACTGTAGTCATGTGCAGTGAGGCAGGGAATGATTTATATGGATGGCAGCTGTATTGTAACTTCTTAGGAATCTAAAGATCAGAGCCTCTGTCGGGCAGCCTGAAAAGCCTCTATCGAGTATTGTTTTATATCTGTTATTTTTAGATTGAGCAGCAGAATAGGCTATGAGACTCTGTGTAGAGAAACCTTTCCTACTTTCAAAACGTCACAGATATTGCAAGGGAAAACACTAATTTTACGTAGAAATGTACACACAGTATCGTTAATGTAGCATTTGAAAGATTTTAGTCTGTCTGTTTTCTTTTGTGCCACCAGGGGGCATGGGACTACAGTCTGTTTATGTTTTTTTTTCTTTCCAGTATTTCATCATCTGCATATTGATTTCTTCTTGTTTTCAGTTCCTCGGTTTTAGAAGTTTCTAGCATTTATCTTTAAACTGTTGGGATTCTAGGATGTTGGTCCTTCATCTCAATTATCTTAATCTGATTCTGTTGTCAAAATACATATTTGTCCTTTTGGGAAGCAGCAATAGCTGTCTGCCTGTGTTGCATTTTAAAACTTGTTACTGCTTTCAGGATGTATCAATCTAAGAAATGGAAACAAACAACAAGCAGTGGATCAGCACTTCACACAGCCCATAAAATGCAGAGACAAGCCAATAATTTTAAAGAAATGCTAAAACATATTGTCTACAAAATTACAAAGAACTTCCATAAAGGTAGAATTATGGTAATAATAGTTTAGAATCCAAAAAACTGATTGGTAACTCTTGGTAAGGGTTTGTTTTTCATTTGTTTTGTTTTTTTTTTTTTTTATTTTTTTATTCCTGCAGGCTTCTCAAAGTCAAGAGAATTTAAAAATTGTACACATCAGTTTAGAAAGGAGACCTAATCCTTTGCAAACTACAACTGCTGAAAAGGAAAATGCAAATATTTAAAGTGTATTACTGTCAAAAGGGAAAAAAGTGTCATGTATAGATGTTGTTTCTTAGATTATACTGTAGTCTTAAGAAAATAAGGCAGTGGTGCTGGGAAAAAGTCATTAAAACCATAAGTCACAGAGTAGCAGTCTCCTGAATCAATGGTATTTGTGTTGAATGTAATGGTAAAATGTAGACGCCTGGAACTGCAGCAGGTTTTGCTATTATGACAGCTGCTTGCAAAAGTACCTAATCATACATTGTATATTTTGGAGTCTCAACTCAACTTTAATAATAGGAAGTGACTGGGTTTTTTGTTCTCTTGTCACTTCTTGTTACATTGAAGTCATTCTGAGGAAATAAAGAAATTACTGTTATAAGGAAATATCCCTAAAATCATGTTAAATAATCTGGCCTTTTGTGAGTCTGAAAAGCCAGCACATTCATGCCTGATAAAAACCATACCTCAAATAATTTGGAAGGAGTGGCTAGTACATGAGAGGGCAGTAGCGTTTTGAGGTGCCCTTTGAGGAGGGCTGTGGTCCCTCCTGCATTCCAACAATACAGTGATTAGATGCTATGAAATTGCTGTGTGGGATCTGTCTCTTCCTTCCAAGTTGCTCTGAGAGATGGGTTGACTTTTTTCAATTCACATTGATGTTCTGCAGCCTTCTTCTTGTGGAGCTCTCTAGAATATCTACAAAAACCTGTTGTTTGGCAGTTGGAGATGACCTTCTGACTGAAAATGCCATTAACCTGATCTCTCTTTTAAAGGATTTTCTTGATGGTTGTAATGGTCCAATTATACAGATTATTCCCACGCTCAGGCTGCTAAAGGATCTCTTACCCCCGTGAAGTGCTTCTTTTAATTTGTCTCCGGCTTCCACTGAAAATCAGAAAAAATGATATTTATTGAAATATTTTACATGTATGGGAAAAACCTGAAATGTTTACAATATCCTCTTAATCCCATCACAATGTGACTGTCTGGTGAAAAATCGCTTGATTTGATTTGATGTTCTGATAAATGAGAAGATCAGATTTTTGCAAATCTATGAAAGATGTGAAAAAAGTTGAATTAGATAAAATTGCTACTTGATACTATGTGACTTTGAAGCATTTATTTGAATCATTGATTAAATCTTGTCGTGTGAATTCAGGTTCATAAAGGAAAAATGTCTCTTTTGCTCTTTTCTCTTGTACTGAAAAGAGGAGGTTCTGTGTGTTGGGTCAATTCCTTATTAGTTTTTCTTTATGTAAAATATGAAATAAAGATATATTTAAATTTTCTATGTGATCACACACTATTTTGAAACTGATTTTTTTGTTGTTGTTGGGTTTTTTGGGGAGGGTTTTGGTTCTGTCAAGAATTTTTCTGAGAAGTAATTAAACCTTACTCTTTTTTTTCCTCTCCCCTAGGGTCAGCTTTCAATATTGCAAGAAAAAATAGATCACTTAGAACGCCTGTTGGCAGAAAATAATGAGATTATTTCAAACATACGCGATTCTGTGATCAACCTGAGTGAATCAGTAAAGGATGGTCAAAAAAATCCAGAAGCTATAAACTTCAGTCAGGGTTCCGTTTCGGAGCTGCTCCCTTCTGCTTCAGTTTTGCTTGCAGTTGATTCTGAGGATTGTTTGTTTGCTTCAAAAAGTGGAAGTCACAGTTCAGGTGTACAGGTAAGCAGTATGTCTTTCTCTCTTATTGTGCTGGAGTCCTAGCTGTCACTTTGTGTTTAATTCTGCAAACGTCAAGTTGCTGTTAAAAGCTTGGTACTAAGACATAATAGAATTGTTGAAGTGATTGCTGTGTTGAATAGATGTTATGAAACTGTTCCTTTATACCTTTTTAAAAAGTTCTCTGGAAATTGAATAATGATTATGAAGAGCCAACATTTGGCTTAAAAAAAAAAAAGCTTAAAAGTTTTGTAAAAAATCCAAACAAAACATAGAGATTATTGTCCCATCAGTTCTTTGGAAATAATTCGTTTGAGAGTCTCTTTGAGTTTCCCTAAACTGATCTAAAACTGATGAAAAATAAACTGCGAATAGTGGATAGTCTTGGTTTAAATAGATTTTACTTTTAGGGACGTATGTGTAGATGAGGTTTGATGGGGAGGTAAAGAATGTTCAAGAATTAGTAAATTCAAAAAAAATTTTGGGTCCTGTGTTCCATTTTGAATGTCATTTCTGTATTTCGGCATTCCTGTGCCTCCAGTTTGTATAGGTACTTTGATCAGAAAGGGGGAACATACACCATGTTGACTGGTTGGCATGAACTGGGGAGGTTGAAGTTTTTAAAGTCAAACACTTCAAGTTGAATTTATTTTGCTTTCTGGTGATGCTTGTGAGTTCATGGACTCTTATATATTCAGTTTTAATGGAGTGATTCAGGAGCACTGAGAATACTCTGTGAAGTTTGTGATCTGTACTGTTTTTGTGAGTCTTGTGGGAGTACTATAAATATTCATAGTACTCTAAAGCAAAGATTAAATTTTGAAGTCCAGCTTTCTCATTTTAGAATTTAAAGTGTTTCTATTGCAGGAGAAAGGCAGTGGACTTCAGAAGAATAAGTACACATATTGGAACAATTGTAACCTCTGATGTATTGTGTTTAATGCTTTTAAACTCTTCAGGGATAGGCACCACCTTAATGTCTTTTATGGAGGAAGTAGACTTTTTAAAGGCAATATCTGAACATCTCTTCATGTTTCTGGTATGCATTAAGACTTCTGTGCAGGGAAGTGAAACATCTGGACCTGTGGTTACAGGCTTTCAAGTTAGTGGATTATTAACAGGTTATTCATTGTACAATCTGTTACCATGTTAGGTGATGCACTTTTTTATGTACATTAAAAATAAGTTCCAGTAAATTAATTTTGAGATAAAATATGTTGTTGTAAATTCTTGGGCATGTTAACCTGTTATGAATGGAAGGTAAAATGTATTTTCTGAAGCTGCTCTTTGTTTTTTGCTTCACACTTGCAGAATATCAGAACATAAACCTCCTATCACGCAATGCACCTACTGCCTACCTAATGGGAGGCTGTTGTAACTAAATTGCTTTTGGATAATTTTCTTTACTTTTAAGTACATTACCATGTACATAAGAAGCAAACATATTGTTCCCCTACTCACACTTCCCTTTCTTCCTTGCGCAGGGAGGGAGGGAGGGTTTTAATGCTCTCCATGTCATTGCGTTCGTACCCTCTGCTCAGCAGGTTGTTCACGTCGCCATTAAGTCACTTTAATATTGCTTCTGTTTACACTTAGTTGCCCATCCTGTGAGTCTGGGCTGCATTTCAGTTATGGAATCTAAGACCTTGACTTCAGCAGAACTCCTCTAGCACCATGTTAATGAGCTGATCTAAATCACTGTATTTCAATACAGTTTTACTATTTAATACTTTACCAACCCTGATGTATTCTGCATGCTCAGTTAATTTATTTGAGACATTTTCAATGATTATTTTGAGCACTTTTTGAAAGAAATATACGTGTTAATTGCTGCTGTTTGTAAACATTACGTTAAACCCACAGATTTTTGCATTACTTTTCCCATGTTTGTGCTTGGGTGGCTGTATGATAGACTAGAAAGTAGTAAGAGCTAATATAGGTGAGATAAAGTATTTGAATAAAAAATAACTTTACAGAATGAAGGCAAAAGAGTCTTCACTGAATAAATAATGGAAATTGATTATAGTCTCCTATAATGGGGAAACCATTGTAAAAATGCATTCAAATATGGATTAAAAAACTTTGTGATGGTTCAGTGAGATGTATTGCTGGATTTGCTACTCAAATTTGTGTTTTCATAAAACAGAAAAAGCAAGTTGCTAACAACATGAGACCAAAAGATTCTCAGATGGGACAGCTAAAGAATATTTTTTCATGGACTAATTATAGATCAAGAAATTGTTTACTTGCTACTTATACTGTTTGTAAGTAGGTAGAAAACTAATAGAGCTGGAAACAGAAAATAGGGCTGACTTGAGAATGCTATAATTTAAGTCAAGTAAAAGACTAATGTGTACTTTTTTCCAAAAGATAAATTATGAAGACAGGTAATAAACCCACAAAAATGAAGATGACTGGATTAAATGTGGATATGACCTGATGCTTTTTCAGTTTAGGAGTTCAAGAAGTATCTGGCATTTGTGCTCAGAGAAGATGGAATTCTCAATAGCCATCATGCTGAGCTGGAAGGTCTTTTAAATAATACAGTGAGGCGTCTCCTGTCTTGTCCATTTCAACTACTGAAGCATCTAAAAAAGGCTTAGTAATGTTACTCTTTTTGAAAATGAGGCATGAATCATTCTTTAAAAAGATGACTTGAAGAGGCACAATCTATGCTTTTATTTCTACTGAGCAGTAGTTTAGTATTCACTGTTAGGATGTTATGATGTTTTCATGAGATTTACATAATTTCAGCAGTTTGACTCCTTCAGTATAGAGGAAGAATAAACCCATGTAGAAAAAACACAGCTGATAACCTTTCTAATGTTTTAATGAAAAGCTTGTAGCAACATGGCTACATCTTCTGAAGCCTCCATAATGAAGACAGGCAGCATCCTTTTTGAATTTCTGTCTGTCTGCTGCTTTTACAGAGTCCTTTCTTACTATATCAGTGTGCTATACTCAGATGTGAAATTGAAATATGTCCATGAAATACTTTCTTTAACCTCTTTTGCTTTTTACTGACTAGGGGATTGGAACTTATTCTTCACTTGCAGTCATGTAACTTTTTCGAGTGATGATGCAATTTGTAATTAATCCTTTACACAATTCCTATTGAGGATGGTGTTGTATGAAAGATAAAAAAGATTTAACTTCTATCTTTGGATGTCTTTCCGTAAGTGTAAGGATTTCAGCCTGGTCTGGCTTTTGTTTATTACAGTGGAAGGTTTTGGGTTTTTTTCCTTTGGCTTTTTTTTTAACTGCTTCTGATTAATGTTTGAATCACAAAATGGCTGAATGGTTGAGGTTGGCAGGGACCTCTGGATATCATCTGGTCCAACCACCTGCTCAAGCAGGGCCACCAAGAGTCAGGTGTCCAGGATCATGTCTAGGTGATTTTTCAGTATCTCCACAGATGGCGATTGCACAGCCTCCCTGGGCAACCTGTGCCAGTGCTCAGTCACCCTCACAGGGAAAAAGCTTTTCCTGATATTCAGGAGGAACCTTCGTTGTGTGCCCATCACCTCTGATCCTGTCTCTGGGCACCACTGCAAAGAGACTGTCTCCACCATCTCTGCACTCTCTCTGCCTTTATTTTCCTGGGTGCTCCTTCTTGCTGTTCTTGAAGATAGGAGTGACGTTGCATTCCTTCAGTCTTTGGGCACTTCTCCTAATCACCATGATCATTCAAAGGTTCTTAAGGGTGACCTTGCAGTGACAACAGCCAGAACTCATGGGTGCATCCCACCAGGTCCCATGGACTTAGATATGTCCAATTAGTGCAAGTATTCCCCGAGCTGGCCCTGTTTCAAGAAGGACATCTTCCTTGGACCAGTTCTCTCCCCTCCTCTATGAGACCTGGGGTCCCTGAAGGCTGATCTTGCTCGTAAGGACTGAGGCAAAGACGGCGTTCAGTACCTCAGCCTTTCCCATGTCCTGTGTCACCAGGTCCCCTCCCTCATTCAGCAGTAGATCCTGACCTTCCTTTTGTCACTTGTCTTCTTACAGAAACCCTTCTTGATTCCTTCGACATTCCTGGCTGGATTCAATCCCATTTGTCCTTTAGCATTCCTAACTTTATCTCTGGGTGCTCGGACAATGTTTCCGTATTCCTCCCTGAATTAGATTTGCTTGACCAGGATTTGCTGGAGGTGGGGGCTATAGGCGTGGGGGCGACACCTCCTCTTTGAGACACTGCTGGAAGTTTCCCCCGTGCCTGACAGCCGGTGCCAGGTGGCTCCATGACGGATCCACCTCCGGCCAAAGCTGGGCCAATCACATGGTAGTAACACCACTGGGATAACAGATTTAAGACAGGGGAAAACAAAGATACTGTATAGATGTAATTGTGGCCAGAAAAGAGAGGAGTGAGTATGTGAGAGGAACAGCTCTGCCGACACCCGAGTCAGTGGAGCAGGAGAGGCAGGAGGTGCTCCAGGTGCCAGAGCTGAGATTCCCCTGCAGTCTGTGGTGCAGCCCACAGTGAAGCCCCTGTGTCCCTGCAGCCCATGGAGATCCATGGGGATGCAGAGATCCACCTGCAGCCCATGCAGGACCCTAACTGGAGCAGGAGGATGCCCAAGAAAGGCTGTGATGCCATGAGAAGCCCATGCTGGAACAGGCTCCTGGCAGGACCTGAGGCCCTGTGGAGAGAGGAGCCCACCCTGGAGCAGATTTCCTGGAAGGATTTGTGGCTTTGTGGGGAACCCAAGCTGGGGCAGGCTGTTCCAGAAGCACTGCCTGTGGAAGGCACCCTTGTTGGAGCAGTTCATGAAGAACCGTAGCCCAGGGGAAGGACTTAATGTTGGAGCAGTTAATGGTGAACTGTCTCCCGTGGGAGGAGTTCCACACTGGAACCGGGGAAGGACTCCTCCCTGCTGAGGAAGTGGATGGAGAAACAACATGTGATGAACTGACCATAACCCCTCTTCCCCATCTCCCTGCACCACTGAGGCAAGGAAGTAGAGAACTGAGAATAAAGTTAATCCCGGGAAGCAGGGAAGGGTTGGGGGAAAGGTGTTTTTAAGGTTTTACTTCTCATTATTGTACTCTGATTTTGATTAGTAATAAATTCAGCGAATTTCCCTAAGTCAAGTCTGGTTTGCCCATGATGGTAATCAGTAAGTGATCTCTCATTCCCCTTATCATGACACGTGAGCCTTTCATTATATTTTCTCTCCCCTGCCCGTTTTCAGGGGGAACTGACAGAGTGGCATTGGTGAGTACCTCATATCCAGCTAGGGTCAATCCACCACACTCTCCCGTTTCCTGTCTCTGCCTTCATCCTCTGTAGGCTTCTTTTTTGTGTCTGAATTTTGCCAGGAGCTCCTTGTTCATCCATATAGGCCTCCTGGCATTTCTGCCTGAATTTCTACCTGTTGGGATGGACTTCCCTTCACTTGGAGGAGGTGATCCTTATTACCAGAGGAGGTATTAACGAGTTTTCTTGGGCCCCTTTTCCATCCCAGGGCCTTATGTTGTGGGATCTTGACAGCAAAGCATCCAGAGCGTATGCTTCTGAAGTCCAGGGTTGTGGTCTTGTATTTTGTCCCCCTTTCTTCTCAGAGTCCTGAACTCTACAGTCTTATGGTCACTGCAGCCAATGCTGCCATCGAGTTTCACAGCCCCGATGAGATGAGGGCACTCGTGGCAAGCAAGAGGTCCAGCAGAGCACCTCTCCTCACTGCCTTCTTGGTCCCTTGGATTAGGTACATGCCACTGCCATGCTCCAGGAACCTTATGACTTATGCCTGGCTGTGTTGTACCTTGTGCTCAACAGAGGGTCATTGAAGTTCCCCACGAGGACCAGGCCCTGGAAATGTCTGTGGTAGGCCTCTTCCACTTGTTATCCCTGATCAGATAGCCTATTGCAGACATCCACTGCACAGTCACCCATACTGGTCTGCCTCTTAGTCCTTGTCCATAAGTTCTCTGTTGGCTTCTCATCCATAGAATCATAGAATACAAGAAAACCAAGTGCAATCATTAATGTGACAGTGCTGTGTTCATCTCTAAACCATGTCCCTAAGCTCCATATCTGTGGTGGCTGGTTGGCCAGTGGTACAAGAGACAGAGAGAGCTCTTGTAAGACAGTCTTTGCTGCCAAAGACTTATTGGTTATGGTGGGGGAAAGAAGCCTCTCCCAGGATGCCTGTTTGGTTGTGGTAATGTACCCCAATTCTAACTCCCTGGTTGGCCTTGGTGTTAGCCACACCCCTGTACTTAAGCTCGACCCGTCGCATGTTCAGGGTCGTTTGCCTCTAGAGCCCTTCAGGAGCTATAGCAATAAACTGCTGTTAGTGGAACTCTATGCAAGGACCCTTCTCAACTCCTTGCTATCGGATTCGTATTACTGAAACCATCCCTGCGTCTGTGCTTTCATGTATATGAGCCACAGAGCCAGAAGGGACTCAGTAATACATATCCACATGCTTTTCTGTACACTTCTGGGGATGGTGATTCCATCCTTTCTGTGGGCAGCCTGTGCTAGTGCTCAACCACTCCTTCCATGATGAATTTTTTCCTAATATCCAATCTAAGTGTCCCATGTAGCAGCTTGAGGCTGTTTCCTCTTGTCCTGTTGCTGTTTCCTGGGAGCAGAGCCTGACCCCCACCTGGCTGCACCCTACTGTGAAGGAGCTGTAGAGAGCAATAAGGTCCCCCCAGAGCCTCCTTTTCTCCAGGCTAAACACCCCCAGCTCCCTCAGGTGCTCCTCATCATACTTTTGCTCCAGACCCTTTCCCAACTCTGCTCCCTTCTTCAGACACACTCCAGCACCTCAATGTCCTTCTTGCAGTGAGGGGCCCAAAACTGGATGCAGGATTTGAGGTGCCTCACCACTGCTGAGTACAGAGGGACAATCACTTCCCTGGTTGTGCTGGCCACATTGTCTCTGATACAGGCCCGGAAGCTGTCAGAGAGGCACGCCAGCATGCTAATTTCCCAGGAAGGATTTTGGGGATTTCTTTGTGATTGTGCCTTGTAGGTACTTCCTTGATTATCTAAAAATGTTGGAGGTGACCCAATTTTATCGATTTCTTATGTTACATATTTTTAAAACCCTTCCATGCCACATTGTTGCTGACCACTACTCCCTCACAGGGCTGCTGTTGACTCTCTCTGTCCCCTTTTATTCTCAGCCAGAAGCTGTCCTTATTAGGTCAGCCATCTCCCTGGCAAAGGTACCTCTGATGCCCTTAGTCAGATCTCATCTCTCCCAAGCAGGCACAGATATGAAAACAGGGTCAGAGAACTCCAAACACCAACTCCAAGGCCATTTATTGATCTACACTATCAGTGTCCTCCTCTCACTCTCTTACCCCCCTCACTGGTGGATAGAAGAGGACACCACCTGTGACCTCGATTACCTGCAGAATTCTGCAGTCAGTTTCGATGCAGTCTCGGTTGCCTCTGATGGTTTCACTTATACCCACATGGAAGGACAACAAGGGATAGTAGCCATTGAGTTGGACAAGCTTCAACAGCTCCTCTACAATATCCAGGATTCAGGCCTTTGCAAGGTAGCAAGCGTCTCTAGATGATGGGTCACGTCGTCGAAGCAGTTACATCAGACAACTGTTGATAAGAATTTCAAGATCTATTTCCTGAATTGCAGTTTCTGTCTCTTGAGCTCATAGTCATATCAGCATGGTTTGAAATAGCTGTGAAGTTGTAGATGTCAGGGAAAAAATTATGAATGTTATGTTTAGTACTGTAAAAATTGTTATCTTTCAGACTGCAGAAAGTTGCTTGTTAAATGCAGCCTCCATCCATAAGCAAAACTCACAGGAATGTGTGGAATTCCATGAATTACTACTTTTTAATCAAACAATGTTTTCATGATTGAAATGTCCAAAGAGTTTATCAGTATTAAGGCCATTCATTGTTCACTGGCAAATTTACAAAGTGTGCACTTATATTTTCTTCAGAACATTGCATTGCAGAGAAAAAATACAGTTCTCCAAACTCAGATTTTAGAAAATACCACATTTAGAAAATATATAATAAAAAAATACTATATATTATCTATTATATTATATGTATTATTTATTCTTCATCTAATATATAAATTAGCCTAATAGCATATTTAGAAAATGTGCTATTAGGCTAACTAACTTCAGCATAACCCTTATTTGGGCCCTTCAAGCTGACAGTACAGAATGCACAGATCCTCAAGTATTGCACCTGTGTTTTCCAGTAGTCAATACTGTCCAAAGATTGAAGCAATCCCGGGGAGCAGTGATGTGACAGGATCATCTCATACAGGCCATAGATGTTTGGTGTACATGGGATCTCTCACAGGTTGTAGGTATCTAGTGCACATTGCAGGCCCAGCTGAGGCTCTGCTAGATGTAGGATTACTGTGTTTTATTCCCCTCTTACATTACTTAGTTCCCTTTATATCTTAAGCTAAAGGCCTGTGGTGGATTGACCTTTTCTGGCTCTCAGATTCCAACCCCTCCAAGGTCAACCCACTCCTCTTCCTTTAAGCATCCAAATCTGGGTCTTGAGGATTAAAAGATGGGGCGTGGTGATGGCCAAAACTTGGATTGAACATTTCCAGAGTGAAGTAACTGTGGGGATTCTTTTGTTATTCTTATTAGGTGAAATGACAAGGAGTGGAGATCTACCTTGTATGTAAGTGTGTGTAAAAGTTTCCACTTTTTTAGTGTTTTAGTGTGGGAAATCAGGGTTTTTTTGAAAATGTAAGTGAAGTTTGTGAAGACTATGTGATGAATATGTACTTTATTGACTGTTCTTAAGTGTTTCACAGAGGTGAGGGTGGAATTCTCTGGCAGATGTCCAGGTGTTGGCAGTAAGGGGCTCCAGTATCTGTGAGCAGAGGCCAGTCCTGCCCTGTGCCAGACACAGCTCCAGACCCACCACAGGATGCAGCCTCCATCAGCAAAGGGTGGCAGTACCTCTGGCAGAGTGGGTTTTAGGAAGGTAAAATGCTGCCCATCAGTGTGGTATAAGGCTAAAAAAGGGGGAGAAACAGTCCTGTGAACACCCTGTCCTTGATGAAGGAAGCAGAGAAGGTATTCTAGTCACTAGAGCAGGTGGGGAAAACCACAGTGGAGCAAATTTTTCCCTGAAACCAGTGGAGGACCTCATGCCAGAGCAGGTAGATATTTTCAGGAGGAACTGGAGCCCGTGGGGGATCCACACTGGAGGAGTTCCTGAAGTGCTGTGGCTTGTGGAAGGGACCCCATGCTGGAGCAGGCAAAAAATTGGAGAAGCAGAGAATGACAGAGAGGAAACATTATGGACTGATCTCTCACTATCCAACTCTGTTTTAATTGGCCACTGATTAATTTAATGTTCTCAAAGTCAGGTCTGTTTTTTCTGTGATGGAAATTGTTTTTATCTTCACCCATAATATTTTATATTTCTCTGTCCGTTCTGTTGATGAGGAAAAATGAGAGATCATCTGTGTGGAGGCCAAAGTCAACAATTGCAAGGTCTTAATTTCTTTAGTCAGATATTTGTTTCAGATGTCTGTAGTTTTTTTAGGTTTTCCTAGCAGGACAGAAGGCATCTTACCACTGTGAAGTTTTAACTCTAATGGTGTTCAAGTAGTGAATGACTGCTATAGTGGTCCTTTTTTTGTGTAGATGAATTGGTTTTTGTAGAAAGTTTGTCAGGTGTACGATTGTATTCTAACATGGGTTTGGAACTGATTAAAGTTTAGTTATTAAACTAGAGTGTCAGGGATTAGCTTGTCTGATGTCAATTCATGTTCATATCTCATTTTCTTTCTTAAAAACAAACCAGACCATTACCAAAAAAAATTCCTTGGATCTCATACTAATAGCCTCTCTTTGAAGCTACATGGTGTTCCCTAAGTTTCATAGGAACTTGTTGCAGTAATTCTAGAGTTGCTTTATTTGTCTGTATCCTTGTTATTTGCATTGACAAGTGAAATATGTCCTTCCTTGTACAATTAGTGTACTGGGCAACAGGAAATGTACAAGAAGCTTTGTTACAGCAGTTGGCTACAGTTACCAACATTTTTTCTTGATAGCTTTTTTCAGTTCCTTTTTGTGAGTTTGCCATTTGCCTCGATCTCTCTCATGCTGTCATTCCTTCTTGCTCTGTTTATTTTCTTAATTTTCAGCATTCCCCTGTTTAGTGTACTGTGCTATTCTGTCTAATCCTCTTCGTACCCTGCTGCCCAATGCCATTGTGAGCTGCTATAATTTTTGTGACTTGAGGCTCTTAATCCTACTGTTTATCTAATCAATGTCAGTTTCCTCAGAACAGAGCCGGCCAAATGCTCCTCTTCCTGCCAGCTGTGTCTTGGGTGTCCTAGTGTGGTTTGAAACTTGCTCTCATTTGTCAGTTTTCTATTCATTTGGCTCGTCATCTCTCCCTCTGTGATGAACAAGCTGATCCATTTTAGGTGAAAACAGCTTTGTTTTTTAATAGCAGAACTGTTTCTGTGAATTCATGTTTTATATTCCTTTGATTTTTCTTTTTTAGATGCTGGATGTCTATGACATTCTTCCTTTCGATAATCCAGATGGTGGCGTTTGGAAACAAGGATTTGATATCACATACAATGAAAATGAATGGGACAGTGAACCACTTCAAGTTTTTGTTGTGCCTCACTCACATAATGATCCAGGTAATATTTTAACTGTATTGATTTGAGGATCTAAAGGCATTTGGATCAGGAAGTACGTTGCCATTTCTGTTAAGATTTGGGTTTTTTTGAAGCATACCAGTTAATATGTTAGATTTAAGTCTAGCAAGGCATTTAAACTGATGTATAATTCAAGTGCCATTGACTTCCAATGACAACTGTTATGATCCAAGTTGTATGTCTACTGAATTTATTAACTGGAGCAGAACTTCTGTGTTGAAATTGGAAAGTAACATGAATTTCTGGTAACCCATTCAGTTTATTTATTGATATATTAAGTACCATCAATTCTTATTTTGATTTTTTTGACTGTCATAGATATTTAACCCTTAGCCTGTGCTAAAGAGTTGTGCTTTTAGAAGCTGTGACAATGGCAAATCTGAAGTTTTGGGCACTTTCTTCACTGTTTTGTGCACACCCCCAATCAACAGTGGGATAATGAAAAGTCTAGATTTAAACAGAGATCTAGGTATGCCCACATAATTTCTTCTCCACCCAAATGGGTACACCCAACTGTAATAAACAAAATAGAGAAGTGTTCCTTAATTTTGGAATGACTTTTTGGTAAAATTTACCAAAAACCAGTGAATTATACTGCTACACTGTAGTCCTGGTACATGTATGCTGAGAGGGTGGTAGCACTGGCTGTTGTCGTAGAAAGCCACAACTCCAGTAATACTAAATTTTTCTGCTGTATATCTCTCTAAAATTTAATCTGTTGTTTGAAGTACTGTGGATCTGAGTGAAGATATGGTAGTTTGAACATAAATGGCTTTTATTTGCACATATCTAGCATTTTCAAAGAAAATGAACACTGGAATGTGGAAGTACTATATTGTCCACTTATGGCAGCTAAATTAACTCAATACAGATATGGTAAAAATATTCAGAGCAGATAATCACAGTAATAACTTATATCTGCCTATCAACAGAAGCCTATAAGAAAATCAAGTCCAGTCATTAATCTACCATCACTGTGTTCGCCACTGAACTGTGTCCCTAAGCCATGGGACATCCACCTGGTTTTATGAACACTTGCACTTCTCTGGGCAGTCCAATCCAATGTTCAAGCACTCTTTCATGGAAGATGTTTTTCCTAATGTCCCATCTAAACCTGCCCTGGCACAACTTGAGGCAGTTGCCTCTTGTACTGAAACTTGTTGCGTGGGTGAAGAGCCCGATCCCCACCTGGCTACAACCTCCTCTTGTAGTGATAAGGTGCTCCCAAGTCTCTTTTTCTCCAGGCTAAAGGCACTCAGACTCCTCATCAGACTTGTGCTCCAGACCCTTCCCCAACTCTGTTCCCTTCTCTGGACATGTCCCAGCCCCTCAATGTCCTTCCTGAATTGAGGGGCCCAGAACTGGACACAGCACTCGAGCTGCGGCCTCACCGGTGCCCAGCACAGGGGGACGGTCACTGCCCTGCCCCTGCTGCCCCACTATTGCTGACACAGGCCAGGATGCCCTTGGCCTTCCTGGCCACCTGGGCACAGCTGGCTCAGGTTCAGCTGCTGTTGACAGCACCCCCAAGTTTCCACTGGGCAGCTTTCCAGCCACTCTGTCCCCAGCCTGTAGCACTGTATGGGGTTGTTGTGACCCAAGGGCAGGACCCAACATTTCACTTTGTTGAATCTCATACAACTGGCCTTGGTCCATATCCAAAGGAAAAAAAATGCAACCGAAACCGGCCACCCTCCCGACCCCTCCAAAGAAGTTTGTGACTAACTAAAGTTACTAAACCTCTAAGACAAATAAAGTGTAAATACTGCTCCATAACCAGAGGTAGTTTCACAGATATCTTTTCCTGTTTGACTTCCTGTGTTATCAATCATGGAATTTCCTTTACTTTTTCAGTCGGAATTTCCTCTTTACCTAGGAAGTATGTTAGCCATGTATTTATTTTTTAATTTTACGTATGAGTGATGCCTCTTGGTATACCTGAGAGCTCCATTTAAGGAAGTTTAATCTGATTCTATTTTGCCCTTTCAAACAGTGCTCTGGCTCTCTTCCAAACATAGGGATGTAGGTCAAAGTGAGCATAGATTCAGAGATGGATTTTTACAAGCATTTATTGCATTTGTCTTGCAGGGAGTCATGAATTAAATCTTTAAATCTATAGTAAGGTACTTGTTCTTTCATCTCTGAAACAAGTCCTCACCATGACTGTCCCTTGAATGACTGGGTTTGAAAAAGTCTGAAGTTATGAGAGCTGTCTCCCATCATTCTGTTGCAGCATTTTTCCTGAGTATGTTGTTCACAAGGGCTTGCCTGAAGTCTTAATGTTATTGTCATTCACCTTTGAGAGCTGACTTTCTTGCTGGTGTCTGGTTTTCGTTCCTAAGTCTTCATTCTTAGTATGTAATTTCTTCATGTCTTTACAATAACACCGTATCTGTCTTTCACCAGCAGCAACTAAAATGAAGAAATCTGTATCTCCTCTTGCATACAATCTAAATATCTCTTAGCTTGTTCAAGCTTCTCAGTTGATATTCAGTAGACTTAAACTGGGATGGCACTCTGGTAAAAGGAAACTGTTCCTTCACCAAAGGTGATTGTGGGAGACTGGTTATTGTTTGCTTTTGCAAAGAGTGTTACAGAAATCTTGTGACTTGGTACTGCTTTTTAAGGACATTTCTGTGGAATTTTCTGCAGTATGAAATTGCATATTAACAAGCACTTGCAAGAAGGAAAATATATCTGTAACATCTGAAATCGCTTGTATAACTAATGATTACATTGTTCCTTTCCCACAGAGGACTAGAAGCATTGTGCAAAGGAAATGCTTTCTGAGAAAAAAGCTTAAGTCATCATGAATGTACGGTGTAACAATGTATGTGAAAGATATTTACTAAGAAATGGGATCAGTAAAGGTGTAACTATATTAGCTGCAGAAGCTTTAAGTTCTCATTAGATTTTATGTTTTCTCATCTGAGGCTACTTTCTCTTTAACTTTTCATATAATCAGTTATGCTAGTGAGAGTATGTACTTCAAAGGCAAAGAAATGGCCTTTAAACAACCTTGTCTAGAGGGTGGCATCCCTGCCCATGGTGTGGGGCTAGGAACTGGGTGGTCGTTTCCAATCCAAGCCACTCTGTGAATCTATGAAACACAATCCGTGGGGAAGGTGGTGGGTTTAGGTTCCGCCTTCTGTTTTGGGGGGAGGACCGAATGTGCTGGTGCTCTGAAACACTTTGTGATGCTGAATGTGGGTTAACTGCTTCTGTGTGAATTTAACCATGACCTGCAAACTCAGGGGCTTTGTGCTTCTCCCTGCAGTAGCTAATGTGTTTACCCATTTTGGGAAGTAAGGGCTGAGAGTGGGTCCCCTTCAGACTTTGGATCAGTGGTGGCACTGATTAGTTGCTGGCAGTTGATAAAGATTTGAGCAACTCAGTAGCATGTCTGATTTTGGGAGGACTCACCCAGTGTAGATTAGTCTTAAGACATGGAGAGAAGTTCAGCTGTTGTGTGAGATTGTAGCCATCACAGATAGGAGACAGTTCTGTCAGGAGCAGATTAAGGAGTGAGCACATAACCTGCTGTGCTGGCACAGCCCTTATGTTGGCTCTCACCTGCTTCAACTGCAGTTTCCCGTGGCTGCCTGAAGTGGAGAAGGCAGCTGAAATGCAGAGGGGAGAACTCTGCTCAGGGACGGTGAGATTGTCAAACAGCACAGCTGGACTTGAAAAATGAGGTTGAGATATGACCCAAGGGGTGGAAAGACACCTCTACCATCTATTGCTCTGTGGTGATTTTGGTAATGGCTTACCATAAAATTATTTAGGAATTGAGACTTGTGAGCTTTCTAAATATATGTGTGCACCAGATCAGAGTATTTCATTGCTGAATGTGGTGGTTACATACCTAGTATAAGCAGCACTTAAATGGAATGGAAAGTGACTAAAGTAGATTTTTCTCTTGCCTCTCCACCCATGTGAAAGCATATGGGAACATAGGTCAGGACTAAACTCTACTTTTTAACATTTCATTAATTATCTATAACATTGGTAAGTTGCCTTACTACCACTCACATTAACCACCTTTTATTATTTAAGACAGTCTTCATTTCTCAGGAGGAAACCTATATAGGCCTATGAAGGTAACTCAGTGTTAAGATATAAGAAAACTTAACCTTAGAAGTTTGATGCTGTTAATCCACCATGCGGTTTCATGTATGTTTTCTGTTGACAGGGTCTGGATATGTTTTTCAGGTGACCTCTTAGTTTTCCTGACACATTTGGAACACAGATTGCTTAGACTTTTGTCTGACCCACCAAAATACTAGAAATGGGCAGTTCACAAGTTTTTCTTGACATGCCTGAAGGAAATTAGAGTTTTATTCCTGGCTTGTTTCTCAATATTTCTGTGTTTGCAGAGGAGATGCAGTTCCTTTGAAAATTGACAAGACTGTTACAGAAGGGACACTTTTGACTGCTCATCAGTAGAAATTCCCTTTCCATTTTAGCTATGATGGCAGCAGATTTGATATGTACAAAAGCAGAAGTAGCTGTTGCATAGGACTTAAAATGTAAGAAGTCTAATTATAATTTTGGTGGTACCTCACAGATCATGGCAGATTTTACTTTCTGTGAAATGTGCAATCATTCAAGTTTTTAGTTATGCTTATGAAATTAAGCCTGATAATTAAAATTATTCTTGTGTTACCTTGAGCAGAGATATTTTGCAAGTTAAGGTATGCTGTTGGAAAAGTAAATGCAGTGTCATACTTTTTAAATTTTGGTGTATCTGCTTCTACATAAATTATTTAATTTTGGTACATATTTTGCAGGAACAAGAAGCTCATCTATTTAATTTCTTCTGAATCAAAGTGAATGCTTTAACACAGGGATGTTTCAGGGGACTTTCAGTGTTTCCCTGATTTGACTATGTGAAACAAAACCAAAAAACAATCTTAGGCAGCTTTTAGTATTAATTTGAGATAGCCTTACCATCAAGTTTTCCAAGTTTTATTTCATAGTCTTGGCTGTGAGCCATTCATCTTTGTTGAAAAGATACTTTTTGGTGAAATTAGCACAGAAGTGTTACGTCGGGAACATCCATAAAATACTAACTTGTATGTCTGTTCTGTTTTTTACATCATCAGAATGATGATGCAGTACTTCTAAAATTTTTTTTTAAATGGATGTGTGTATTCTCTGCTTTAAAATGAGGGCTTTTTAAAATTGCTGAATCTACAAAGGAGCTAATGCCAAATTATTTTAGTGTGTAATCATACTTACTAAAATGTAAGTTAAAACTTAGCTTTTGGATTTATTCCTAGTATTTGCATTATTGTCATTGTTGTGTGCCTGTGTATGACCAATTAAACACACACATTGTGCTTAAGTTCTATAGAGTTCTTCTTTTGGAGGTAAGAAGTCATAGCTACATGTCCTTTTTTTTTTGGTTTTATGAAAACCTTTTACTGTTGCATTATGTGGAGCTTGGATGTAATTAAGAACAAGGACATCCTCTCAGTTTATGATACTTTTTTACTTCCTTAGCTACCAAAACAGTCACTTACCTGTTAGGAACTAGTTAGTTGAGAATCAAGCGTAAATGTAATAAAAAAAAAAAAAAGAAAAAAAAATAGCAATAATTTTTACTATCTTGGCTGTACATTTTAAAGATCCAAGAACTGAAGTCCCACTAATATATCTGTGAAGAGAATGCTGTTATTTTCTGGAAAGCTGTATAGTGCTAGCTGAAATTTAATGGTTTTATTTAATGCTGCCATAATATTAATGAATTACTCAAGTTTCTTGTGTTGCAAGAAACATCACTGATGTGTGAATTTTAGACTCAGTGAAATTAATTATGATCTCCTGAAAAGTAAATCAGAGATGCATACTTCTATCAAAAATGCATGAATCTAGTATATACTGGCGTAGTATTTCAGACATTCATGAGATCTGCCTCTTCGTTAAAACAGACTTCATCAGAAATAAGACTTTTTTTTAAAGGCACATTTCCTCTTAAACATTGGAGGGTGACTTGTGGAAGTAAGCAATTGAGAAGCCTATTCTGTTTCATTTCAACAGTTAATTTTCAGCCGAAAGAGAAATGCAAATGTAAAAAACTACCCCAGCAGTCTTGCAGGTATATGTAAGCAATACCTGAATATTTTTGCTAGGAATGGACTTGTGATTCTTGTCATGATCAAATTGTTAAGTGCTTTTGCTTAATAAAGTTACTTTTTGAATAATGCTAATTTGTCAGCTTCTGATTTTGTCCTAACTTTCCCTTTATCTCTACATCTGTGTCAACCATGCTAAAACGCAAGGCTGCCTTTCTCTAATGCAAGGAGCTGATAGAGCTTCAAGAAAGAATTTGAACTTGAAAGTGTAGACAGGAATAGTGGCAAATCAGTTAATTAAATGTTTCAGGATTTTTTGCAGAGCAATGAGTTGCGTTGATATTCAGACATGATGCTTGGAGTCTGCTGTCAAACCAAGTAAATTTACATTATAGTGTGGGAAAAAATCGATAAAACAAACAGCTGCATAATGATGATAAATCTCATGGAGGCGGGGGAAGATAGCAAGTTTCCACACTTTTGAGGACAAGCATGAGAGAGAGAATGAAAAGGCAAGCAGCTCAGCAGTGTGTACCCTCCATTATCACACAAGCTGGCAGAAAATGAAAGTATCCGGCTAAGTCCTCGATACGTATTGAGTCAAGCCTAGCATAATGACATGAAAGACAGTACTATGTTTTCCCTTGTTTACAGGGTTTCATTGGAATGGTGGAGTCACCATCCCTGGAGGTGTTAAAGGAGAAACTGTACCTGGCACTCGCTGTCATGGTCTGATTTATAAGGTGATGGTTAGTCAGAGGTTGGACTTGATAATCTCAGAGGTGTTTTGCAATCTCAGTGATTCTGTGATCCTGTGATTTTTATGTTGACAAAGGGCTTTATGTCTGTTTAAACCAACAAGTGTTATTTTGCTGTTAATATCATATTTAGTCTTGGTAATTGCAGCTCTGAACTATTGCAATTTTGTGTACAATGTCTTTGTATTGAAAATTTCCTATGGAAATGCACTGGTAAACCTTTTCTTTCAGCCTGGGAACAAATTCTTAGTTTGTGGGTAAACACAAGTTGTAGATTCTTACATTGTATTAGGGACTGAGGTGTGAAATAGCCAGCAACTCTAGCCAGGAGCTGTAAATTGATTTATCCATTATTTTGTTTAGCTTTTTATTTATTTTTTTTTAATTAAAAAAAAAAAAATTTGTATGAGTCCATGCAAAATGGAAGAGTCTCTGAATGTCTCATTGGGTTTAGAGCACCACAACTAATAAGGATGTGAAGGCACTGGGATGTGCCCAGAGGAGGGCAGCAGAGCTGGTGGAAGGGCTGGAAGGGCTGTCCTGTAAGGAGCAGCTGAGGAGTCCGGGTTTGTCCACTTTGGAGAAAAGGAGGCTGACGGATGACCTCACTGCTCTCTGCAGCTTCCTGGGGAGGGTGTTTCAGAGGCAGTTGGATAATGCTCCTAACAACATTTTTTTTGGTCTACCCAGAAGTGGTCAGGCAGTTGGACTAGGTGATCATTATAGGCCCTTTCCAATGCAGAATATTCTGTTCTATTCGTAAATAAATAGATGTATGGTAATTACATTTCAGAGGGCTTTCTGTTGGCTTGCAGCGAAATCTGTCAATACCTGTAAAAATTTCCTAGGACTCTCTGAAGAGTGTTAAGTTCAGTGTGTTAACAATGTTACACTCTTCCTCAGCTTAATAAACTGAGTATGATAAAACAAAACAATCTTTCATTATAACACTGTTCTTCTGACATCATGTTGTATTGTTTTGTCAGCTGCTTTGACATTTAGCTTGGTGTTTTAGTTAGGCTGGTTTATTAACATTTTTAAGAATGTTTCAAAAGACTAATTTAGTGTAAATTTGCTTTTGTTGCTGCAATATAAAAATATTTTAAAATAGTTTATTATGACGATATATTTCTGTACGGGAAAATCATAAGATGTTTTTAATTTATCCTCCTTTAGTTGTGTGCTAGGATGATATTGTCTCTTGCAGAAGAAATTTCTGATGCGGAGCTGTAAACTGGTAGTCTAATACATATGGATATTTTTAATGTAATTATCAGTAAAATACTCCTTTGATTTGTTGAAAAGTAAATGAGAATTGGGAAAGAATGATTGGCTATGTGATCTCAATTCTTTGAGTGGAAGCTTCTGTTAAAAAAACCCAACCCAGACTGAAATGGGAAGAGGTCAGAAAAAAATTTGATTATACATTCAGATTACTAATCACATTTGTTTTCAGTTTTTATGAAACAATTGCATAATAGTAACTTACGGTCAACTTTTTTTTTTTTATGAAGCTATTTCCATTCCTCTAAAGAAAGTATGTTTTAATTGTACACTTTAAGCCTTCACATTAACTGCCTTGACAAAATGCGTTTTTCCCCCTTTAAGATAGATTAGACCCCACTTGTCTATCTGTACAGAAACTTGTATCACAGGTGATGAGTCTTCTAGATGTTGAACATTTGTAAAAGAAAAAATAGAATGACCTAGAACTTTTCTTCTGGAGTGTTCGCGTTTTAGTTCTTCTTTTGCAGATTAAAAACAGTAGCTCTGCATCTACCTAAGATGAATGTTTGAGTTTTTTTATCCCTAAAATAAAGTATAATATATCCTTTCGGAGTCAATAGTCAGACTTTATGTAATTATAAAGTTTTTTTAAATTAAGCTTGAAAATGATTTTTTAGTAGTAAAAGTTTCTGCATTTATATAACTTCCTTGAAACAATATAATTTCATTCCATGACAGCCTAATCCTGTATCCTATAAGCAGACTGGCAATCTTAGAATGGGCGTGGCACTGCAGAACTTAACTGGTAAATCAGCGGAATTGCTAGTATAATATTTGTCTGGAGTGGAGTCTTCACATAGTGTGGAAGCTTTCACAAAATCTTATAATGTGCATACATGACAAAAGCTGGTAGGAGTAAAGAATATAACACTTTACAGTAAGTAGTAAGTAGATAGACTTAATTTTTTCAGTTACAGTTACAGATTCTGGGAAGAAAGATGCATCTACTCTCTCATGAAAGGTATTATGAAGAGGTTAAAGAATTTTATGTAAGACTGTGAAGTCTGAAAATGTGGTTAAAATTTCTTTTTCCTTTGCATCTCACTGACGCACAATTATTTTCATCCTTGTGTTCTGTTGATCAGACTTTCTATTATGCAAAGCATAGAAAAACTGAAAAGTGAAAAGCCTATTAATTTCCATATATTTATACATTTAGGAAATAAAACATGTACATTTTGTAAAAAGAAACTCCTTGGAAGTTTAGCACTTCAAGCTGTCCACGATGTGTAAAGTTCAGCTTTTTAAGAACAGTCTTTACTTAGCTTTTTCTGGTGTGTGAGAAGGAGCCAGTTCTCCAAAGCGGCTTCATTTCATATTTTCTTTTTCCTAGGTTGGCTGAAGACTTTTGATGATTACTTCAGAGATCAGACACAGCATATTTTAAATAACATGGTTATAAAACTGCAAGAAGACAACCGAAGGAAATTTATATGGTCTGAGATCTCTTACTTTTCAAAGTGGTGGGACGGAATAGATAGCCAAAAAAAAGATGCTGTTAAAAGGTTTGGATACTGAACTTTTCTTCCATGTGTTGAGACTTCATGTGTTTGACTACACTGTAAACTTGAGATTTCGCCTGTGATGCAGAATTGCTATCATCGTCAACTTCTTGAGTTCTGACTTTTTGGGCTTGGTTTGGTTTTCTCCAGGTTGAAAAATAGAGAAGTGGAGACAAATTACTGAGTTGCCTAAAAATTTGACTAAAAGTTTCCATGTACAACCATGAACATGTCATTCACATTGTAATGAAATAGTGATTATAATCTTTATTTGAAGTCACAGTAAAGTATTTGCAACAAAATAAATATAATCTTTCCTAGTAGCTGTTTATGGTATTTTTTTCCTTGTTGTAACACATATGAAGATTTTATGGGATTTCTATTTACATGAAAATTTATAAGGATTTTTTGTGTTTAAATACAAATGGTTTTTATAAACATGCAGCTACTTTAATGGTAAAGTAGTATGTACTCTACACCCTTGCTCTTCTTAGTCATTTTTAAAATCACAAGTCAAAACGGAATATAGAAGTAAAAGGTTTACCTAGCCATTGAGACAAGGAAGCAGGCTGCTTGGATAAACTTGAAGCAAGGATCTTCTTTGGAGTTTTCAAAAAGTGGGGATTTTTTTTTTTCTTATTTTTACTTGGCTTTGAGACAGGATCCAACAGTTCTTATTTCATCCTTGTGATGGCCTCCTTCTCATACCCCTCTTCAAGATGCGAGTGTTGCAGTATGCACTAAGTCTGTGAGATCACAGCTGCAAAGGTTAGGTAAAGGTGGAAATCTCGGGATCTAGGTAAAAAAACTGCTTATTTAAAAAATTATGTGCAGTGGGTGAGTATTACAGCACAGCTGTGTGGTTTTGTGACATTAAAAATAAACCTGGGAACACAGTAAACAGTAAGTGAGAATCACTAGGGAACTGTGTCCTCTCTTCAGGGGAGTCAGGTATTGGTTAAACTGCTGTAAGACTTGGAGAAGCTACACTTGAGATTGTTTTTGTTGCGTGCTTTTCATTACTCCTATGGGTATCATCTGTGATGGGACTGTTTTGATGAGTTCACTGTGTTTTTGTCTTGAATTCATTAAGCACTTCTAAGCTAGTGCACAACATAAGTGCTGAAACTGTAGGGGCAACCTGATGCTGGGAATGTGATCTTTATGTTCACTGACAATAGAGAGACTGGGCCATCCTGTGACCTGTTTCAAGAAGGCATTTTTATGAGTGAGATGTTCTGAAGCCTTTATACATACAATAAACTTCGAAGATCTATCAGCTCTCTAAAACTCTAAGAAGAATATTAGATCAAAAATGGGGAGATATTAGTAGTGCTTGAAATGCACAGTGTCTGGGCGTCTTGCTCAGTTGGCCTTCAGTGCTGTGGCACATACATTTTTATTTTTGTAATCTATGCAGGAAACAGCCTTCTTCCTGATTTAAAAAAAAATCTAATATGGCACATGCAGGAGAGCTAGTTTTCCTTGCATAAGGATATTAAAAACTTCACTGTTCAACACTTCATTTTTTCCCTATTTGATTAAAGAAATATAGTCCAGTGATGGAAGTAGCACAAATAATTTAGATTTTGGCATCAAATTGCTGGAGAATGCCTGTTGGGTATACAGAAATTGATTTTAAGAGTGTGCTTTCATATGGAAGATTCTGAATATGATTTATGTATTTTTCAGGTTAATAAAAGATGGACAATTTGAAATAGTAACAGGAGGATGGGTCATGCCTGATGAAGCATCTGCTCATTATTTTTCGTTAATTGACCAACTGATAGAAGGACACCAGTGGCTAGAAAAGAACCTTGGTATGTACATTGATCTAAGATTTAACTGTGTTAATACAAGAAGTCAGTAGGAAATTTTTTTTTTTTTTTTTTTAATTTCTGAGATGGTTAGAAGGCTCTCTTTACTCTGCTTTTCTGAAACATTAAATCACACCGTTTAAAGGAAGCTATAGGATTGAGTCTAGTATTTGCCATTCCTCTTTGCAGATAGAAGTTTCTGGACAAAGTGTATTTGAACTGGTTTTTGTCATAGCATTTTGTCTTGGTCAATGTAAGGCATGCGTATTATATTGGCATAACCAAATATTAACACCTAGATCATGCTGAATTTTAGATCCCATGTCTGATGTCACAAATAGTCTTCAATTGCCTTTTCTATCTTTTGAAAATCATGACAAAATTCTTAAAATTACTTAAAAGTTGATATTTCTTTCATGTGTTTGGATCTATTCTGCGGGCTCTGAATTCATTAGCTTCTCTTTTGTAAGGCTTTAAAAAAAATTACATTTAGTTGTAGCAGCAGTAGTTGTAGTTGTAGTTATAAAGCCTAAACCCAATGAAATGTTAGAATTGGGAATTACTGACTGCAGTTACATTGGCTGAACTGTTTTGCTGGCTTTGGGATGTTCTTTTGTTTAGTTCCATAAGAAGAGAGAAACCTTTTTATATAGAAAATATTTGGACAGTGATTTTAATAATAAATTGAGATTATTTCATCCAATTAACTGAAATTATTTTGGAAAGCTGTTTCACTGTTTTTCTTAGATTGCAATTTCCATAAATACAGCTTGACATAATTGGAGGGGGAAGGGAAGACCTAATAAAAGGGTAATGCATTCCTTACTGTGTTTTTTTTTTGAAAGACAGTAAAAAGTGCCAAAGGATTGGCATTGTTGATGAATTAAACAAGAGTTAGATGTAGCTTCTTTATTTACTAGCATGGAGTTCAGTGAAAAGAGAGTATTAATCAACATGATTCTATTGATCAACAAACTAATAAATCAAAAGAAAATTTAGTTCTGATGCCAAAAAAGATTAACATTATTTAAATAACAGTGAAATATCAACAAGCTACCTCATTAATCCATCCATATCCATTCATTTTCTTTCAACTTTCTTTTCCAATTGTACCATCTGTAAACTACTTTAAGTGAAAGAAGATGTGTATTTAATTAACGATTCCAAATAAAGATGTTTGATGCAAAATGAAACAGCGCAGCAACAAGGAATACTATTTTAAAGTTTTTTATTTTGTTAGAATGCCTTACTTGTAAGATACTTGGTTTTTTGTTTGTTTGTTTGTTTAATGGTTTAATTCTAGTTTGTTAATTCCAGGATTCTGCAGGAGGTTTAATACTTAACTGGGTATATAATCTTGGAAATGTTATCTTTAGTGCTCTGATTTGAATTATTGGAATAACTTTCTTTGAGTGAAAAGTAAAACTTTCTTCCCTTTTTACTTTTTTCCTTTTGTTGACAGGAGTAAAACCAAAGTCTGGATGGGCAGTTGATCCATTTGGGCATTCACCAACAATGGCCTACCTTCTGAAGCGCACAGGATTTTTCAATATGCTTATACAGAGAATTCATTATTCAGTTAAAAAACATTTTGCAACACAAAAGACACTGGAATTTTTTTGGAGACAGAGCTGGGGTATGTGTTCTCCCTTTATGTCAATTTATTTTGTTAATTTACACAGGTAAAATATGAAGAGAACTCCAATAAGTTCTATGGAAATATTTACAAAGGAGATTGAGCAGAATTAGTCTAGACATGAAAACTTTAAATTGCAATTCTGTTTAAAAAAAGTCTTTCATCTAGCTTAAATTTAGGAGATTTTTTTTCTTTTCTTTTTCCTCTTTGAATAACAGAAGGCAAAATGAGAATATTTGTGTGTTAGGAAAGGCCCTAAATGTAAAAACAGTATTATTGCCATTGTTCCTCTGATCTTCCTTTCTTTCCACTTTCATTTTTGTTTTTACCTTCTCTTTTTTTTTCCCATCCTCTCATACTCCTTGCAAGTGTCTGTAAGAAAAGTAAAAGTGGTGAAAAATTCTTTTACTTGTTTTTTACTTTTTTTCTTCCTCTTAGTCCCTTATTTCCTACTATGTGGAGATAAAATGTAGGAGAAGGAGCACTTCAACTAATTCAAATATTGTGCTAATGAGGCAGTGACAGGGGGGTGATTGGCTTTTGGTTTGGTTTTTTCTTTGTTTTGTTTTGATGTTTGGTTTTTTTTAATAGTTGTCTTAATCCAGTCAGAGTATAAAATATGTGTTTTATTACCTCAAAAATTCTGAAAATCTTGAGTTTTTTCTGGGTAAAACACACCTAACATTTGTCCCTGTCTTTCCCAGTCAGCTGGTGCTTGACTAGAACATTCTAATCTTGATTGTATCTCTTTTTTTACCCTCTTTATACATATCAGGAACATACAAAGGCAGATTCAAGTTATGGATATTCAAAATAAGAAATTGTCTTGATGTGGTATTTTCCCAGTGCAATTCTTGGGCTGTGAACATGGAAGTGATTTACTTTTGGCAAATCTGAGAGGGCTTATTTTAAAGTTTTACTCTATTTAATTCCAGATTTGGGATCCAGTACAGATATTCTTTGTCATATGATGCCATTCTATAGCTATGATATTCCTCATACCTGTGGCCCAGATCCGAAAATCTGCTGCCAGTTTGATTTCAAACGGCTTCCTGGAGGAAGAGTAAGTTGTCCTTGGAGAGTTCCACCAGAAGCCATTCATGCTGGAAATGTTCAACACAGGTACAGTTTTTACATACTCCTCAAGGGAATAACTTTAGAAAAATGTAATTACGCTGGTCAAAGATGACATCTGGCATAGCTTGGTGAATTTAGTTCTATTGTGGTTCAACCCCAGTGAGCAGCTCAGCTCCACTCAGCTCACTGTCCCCATGGTGGGGTGGGGAAGAGAATCAGAAGAGTAAAATGAGAAAACTCATGGGTTGAGATGCAGGAGAGGCCTTGGCTCTGTGCAAGCCCTGCTCAGAAATAACAAAATCATCTGTCTGTTGTCAACCCTGTCAACAGAGCAAATACAGATCACAACCCTGTACTGCCCACTGTGACTCTACCCCAGCCAAAACCAGTACAAGATTTTAAAATTAGGCTAAACAATACCTATTTACATAACCTGGTGTTTGCTCCTTGGTTGGGAACATAACTGTCAGTGAAATTAGAGGAACAGTTATAGTTAAGGAAAGGGCAGTTTTAAAAATTTTCTATTTGTGATACGTGAGTCAGTCTCTGAATGACAATCGGAACGTCTGTTTGTAGTCATGTTACTGATTTACTGTGGTTTTTGTGAATTTTATGAACACTGCAAGTTCCCTGCAAGTGGATCACTTCAGGGGCAGCATGGTGTAGTGTGCTGTAACTACAAACAGTGGTATATTTCCTGTGGTATATCCTTGAAAAACTTGGCAGTCTGTGGCCTAATTTTCCTGAAGTGCAAACCGTAAGTTAATCTGTTTCCTATTTCTTTGTCTCCAGGGTGGAAATACCTGTTCCTTTGTGCCCAGGGTGGAAATTCCTATTAACCTCAGTTTTAGTTTTCAAATAGAAACACTGATTTGTTTTGCCACAGTTAAGAATCAAATTTACACTCCTACAAAACTGCTTCTCAGTTTTGGGTGACAGGGGCAGAGGGTGGAGGTGGGAGTTGGGGAGGGAGAGTAAAGGAAGAAAAAAAGGAAAAAAAAGAAAAAAAAGGGAAGTAAGTTAGACTACCAAAGGTTTTTCCAGAAAATGGTTGTGTTCTATGGTCCTGTTGCTATCTTCAGGCTTCAAGCTATACCAGGTTTCCAGAGTTAAAAGTTGAGGTAGCTGTTTACAGTTTGTGCAAATTGCTGAGCGTAACAAATGTATTAAGGAGAGCAGGGTGACTTTTTGGTCCTTGATGCTGGAGTTCTAAGGCGATGATATGATGATGATGCACTGCTTGTCTACATGTCAAGTATGCATCGCTTTTTTCTGCGTATAAATTTTGACAAGCATCATGAAAACTTCACTTAAACAAAATTCAATTACAAAATATAACTGAAGATAAAACCAAAATTAAACAGAATACGTTACAATTGCTGTATTTAAAGGTAGGAATTGGTATGATGATATGAAAAAGTGGGGGTTTTTTTGAAGTAGAGAAATTAAAGATGATGGTGACAGGAGAAAAGTAGAAAAAATGTGACACACCCAGTGCCTATTGAATATAAAGGAAAGCTCATATGTCATTTAATCAAAGTTGCAAAAAAGAAAAATCTTGACAATGTATCTCAGTTAGCTGAGACAAATATTTGCAGAAGAGCAACAGCTTGTTTAACAAATACCTGAAACATAGAGGCTATAAATAAAATGTAGAGTGTCTGCTTGGAATAGTCTTTTTAAGGGTCTTGATTTTTAATTATCCTTAATTCTTGTACTTTCTAGATGCAACCTTGGTATTAAAATCTAAAGATCTTGTAAAAGAAATGGGTTTTCACATGTCAAAGCATATTACAGAATAAGATAAATGGGGCAGGTATGTAGTGAACATATGATCAAGTTGAAGTGATTATCATCTCAGTATGGTCTCTGAAACTTAGTATTTTGCATCAGCTTTTTTAGATAAAAGCAGTTTTGATGTGTAACAGGGAATTGAAACAGCGGTATGCTGTATGATACCTATGGGAAAAGTAAAACTAACACATGGTCTTTGAGTTAGAAGCCTGGATTATTTACATTTGGAACACTGGAACCACACTTTTAGTGTCTAGTTTCAAATAAATCCACTATAACACAGGAAGTAATGTTTTGATGGACAATGCTAAAACACTACGTGTATTTTATGAAAAGGTTGGAATATTGTAGACAACCAAAAACTTTAATTATCTGACCTCTGCAATAACATGTTTTACAGTTGTTACGATGAGATGTATGCATTCCAGAATCGAAAAATCTATCTTTACATCATAAGTTTTCCAAGGTTACAGGTTTTCAGCACACTAATTAATCTGCCTCTTATCTCTGATTGCTTTAAGACTAAAAAAATACAGAAGATTCATGGATTTGAAAAAAGTTGATTAATTTGGAGACTAGATTTAGATCGCTGCCCTTTCTTCAATGCCAAAGCTACAACAAAATTAATAAAACCCAGATCTTGAATACTCAGCTGGGACTGTTGCTTTTCATTTTAATATTATTATGGCCTTACATATGCATTAAAGAGATGCTGAGTTGAAAACTTCAGGCTAGTAGTTGTTGGATTTTTCATTGCCTTGCCACTTAAGTTGTGACTTGGTAAGAAGGAATGAATTGAACCTAATTGAAAACCTGTACTTGTTTAATTACACTTCATAACAGCTTAGGTTATAAAGACTACTATTGCACTTGCCCTGATTTGCAGCTGCATCCTTATCCATATGTTTGAATGCTGAAGCTTTTCACACTAGGAAGAAAAAACAGCTGTTTTTGTGTTCTGGTTTTTTTTCTGGCTTGTTGGGGTTTTTTTTGCCTTGAATGGAAATGAGTTGTTAGCAGAAGCACAGTTTGTTTCTCTCCCAAGCATGGAAATAGGAGAGAACCTGCACTGCAAGTTATGTGCTTCAGAGAAGCAGTAGAGAATGGACTTTCCTCTTCACAGCTACTGTTCAAGAGCCCAGTTTTGCCCTTCAGCTTTTTTCTCTTTCTGGTCACATTGTACAACGTGCTATTTGTGTTCAGAATTACACTGCCAGGTGGCATTGGTGGTTAATATTTGTGATTGCCTGCTTCAGGCGGTTGTTGCTCCTCTTCCTTTAACACAGGAAGGGGCAAAACCAGCCATGTTTATTGTTTTGGTATGTATTTACTCAAATACTTGGTTTTTTGCATTAAAAGAAGACAGTTGTGGTACAAAAAGGTTTTCTTTATTTGTGAAAGGTCTCAAGCATTCAGTCACAGTCTGAAAACTTGAAAACAAAAGGCTTGTCGTGTCTGATCTGCTGCTTTGTTTTCAGATTTTCATTCAGATAGGCAGCATAAACATATCAAAATGTATCTAATTCTGTTTCACTGGGGAACAATAAAGGGAAAAAACTGATGGCACTCAGTGGAATATTTTTTTTTCTCCAGAGGTGTTTTTTTTGTCTTCACCATGCTCTCTCTGGGGCTTTCTGCTGGCACTTTCACATTCCTGTATGCATTAATGATTTGGGAAGTTATTTGAGAGAAACTTAGAAGGTTATACCTGAGCTGGTATTCTTCGGTGTTTTTGCAGTTGAAAGTGGTTTGCAATGGAGGAAGATCGTGCCATCCCCTTAAAAACACGGAATAATCCCACAGTTATCAGTATTTTAAGAACGGGAGAGCAGCAATACTGATAAATTTTGCAGGATATTTGGAAAGAAACCAGAGGAGGACTTTGAAGAGAGATGTCAAAGTCAAATATCCTGTTAACTGTAACCTGTATTTTTCAAGAGACGCAACACTAAAGTATGTTTTCAACCATAGCCCGTATGTGGAAAATTTGAGTTAGACTGGCTCCTTAGAAGGAAGTGTTGCCAAGTCTTGTGTTGTGCCAGTTGTTCTGATAGATGTGTGATGAGGAAGCTTTTGTATTTAAATCTTACTACCTGTTGAAATCATGGAAAGTATTGATTGGTAATCTGAACTGTAGACTAATAGACACTAATAGACAGGGAGTGGGGGAAAGCCACTGGTTGGGTAAATTCTAGTCTCGTTAGAACTTTGTAGATCCTTAACTAAAGTTAATGTTATGGCCCCTTTCTCCCTCCAGAATAGTGTCAGACCTGGTGTTTACACAGTACTTCCGCAGTCTGATAAATAAGTAAACCCTGACACGCTGTTCAAAGGAATAGGGGGTTCAAATATATTGGAGTAGAATTTCTGCATAAATGTTTATATAGCAGTTCTTCAAGAGTGTGAGTTGAAAGGTGATTTTGCTTGATCGTCGATTAAAAAGACATGAAGAAACAAGAAGACATTATTAGAATCTGAATTTTCTGCTGTTTTGTCTTTAAAGCCTTGAAATTTGTATTTCTGTTTTCCTAAACATGCTACTATGGTTTATATTTCCTATGAGAATTATTTACATAATTTTAATTAGAGGGTATCAGCATGTGAAGATGCAGATAATAATTGTGACTTGAAGAGGGAGGGTTGAAAATGGACTTTTGCAGTAACCTAGATATCAGACTTGTGATTCTTAATATATTGCTTCTGTGGAGCTGATCCTAGAATTAGTAGGTACAAAAGGATAATTCTGCAGCTTTCTTCTAAGTGTGCATGTGTGAGTATTTTGTTTCCAAGTTGTTTGGGGTTTTTTTAGGGCCAAAAGCATAAAAGCAGTGGATTTAATTTTTCAGGACTCAAAGATTCAAGAGGGATGGCTCTAAGACACATAAGAAGCTGGCTGAATGGAGAACAGTGATTTTTAGCAGCAAACTTCCTCCTAAATTATTTGTTTTATTTACAAGGCTGGAGTTCCTCAGAGATTAATTTATGGGCAGATTTTCTGTCAAGGACATGAAGATACGAAGCAAAGTATCAAAGGAAGCTACCAGAGGGGATGAGAAGAGTTTGCTTATTATTGTAAATAGGAGCTGGAGAGGATTAGGATTGTTATATAAATATGAAGCAGGTAGACATAGTTTGGACTGTAAGTTGGTTTTGTTACAGGCACAAGTTGGTCCAAACTGCCCTACTGCTCGAGATGAAGCTTGATAAGCTTATTGAAGGATTTAATTAGCATGGTGTTTGCAACAATAGTAGGTTGAATATGGTGTCCCAGTGTGGGGTAATTGCATCCAGCTTTTTGTTCCTAAGTGAGAAAACAGAGTTTTGTGTGTCTTGTTTAGAGTCATCCTAATGCACAACTTGGTATATTGGAATTGTCTTGCCAAATGCTGACTTTTTTCCCTGTGTCTTCTGAATTGCTCTTCTCTTTTTCTCTCCTCAAGGGCTTGGATTATATTAGATCAATACAGGAAGAAGTCAAAACTTTACCGTACAAAAGTCCTGTTGGCTCCACTTGGGGATGATTTCCGCTATACTGAGAGCTCAGAATGGGACCAGCAGTACCAGAATTATCAGAAGCTGTTTGATTATATGAATTCTCGTCCTGAGTGGCATGTTAAGGTAACTACAACACATTTTCTGGTTTGTGGAGAAAACAGTATTTCCCAAAATTCTGGAATTCTTCATGGAAAAAAAGAATAATTGTGGTTAGGTTCGGGTTTTTTTCAACTGTGAAACTTCAAAAATTATTTAACAGCAGATTGATGTGTCTTGGTATCTTACTTTTTTTTTTTTTTATCTCCCCGCAAAACAAAACCTTTGCTATTAATAATACCAGCTTCAAAACTATGGATAGTTTCCAAACCAGATTAATTTAGGGAAAACCTATTAGGTTTAATTGTTTACTTAGTGCTCCTGTTTTCCCAGGCTTCAGGTATTGTTACTTAAGACTCACAAGCTTTGTTACTTAAAACTATTGTATTTTTTTATTAGAAGTTCAAGAAGATTTTGCTGCTTTATTTGGGTCCTCTTGGTTTTAGATCCCTAAACAAACCAGAAAGTCTTAAGAGGTGCCATTGCTGGCACGTGTTGTTGAATACAATAAAATCTGAGACTGACCTGGCTACAAAAGGACTGAGTATACTAACATGATTGTCAGATGAGGTACCACTTCAAATCAGCAATTACGTGTGAGAGTTAAAACACACATTCATACACTCTAATGTGTAAGCTGATGGCTCTAGAGACTTGTACTATAGATGTTCTCTGTATTCTGACAACTTTTCATCATCTTTCAACATGACAATAATAAATGGGGGACCACAACCTTGGGTTTTTTGAGTGTCACCTGAGAGTGCACTATTGCTGCTTTCACATTCAGGCTTTTTTAGAAACCCGGTCTGGTATATTTCGTGTGGTTTGTGCATGCATCTGTTTTTCCTTATCTTTTCTGAGACCTTCCCTGATTCTTCCAACTGTGCATTTGAGTAGGGCCTATAGTATGTTATTACTTTCTGCTGACTTCTGGGCTTGTGTTCTGACTTAGAAAGATGATTTCTTGGGATTGAAACTTATCTGAAGACTGGATTTTATGTGTTTCTTATGGGATGTAGGCGACATGATGTACGGTGAAGGACCACTATGTCTTAGTGGATGGAGATAGACCTGTACTCTTCAATTTTTTTTAAATCTAAAGCCCATCTTTTAAAACTTAAGCTTGCTGCTATCACTTGCTTTATTTCTGTCAAAGATGTATATACTGTACAGGTATACACTTTGGTACTCTTTGGATACTAACAGCAACATATTTTCTGTAGTTCTTACTAATCTGGGCTGGATGGTTTTGTCTCTAGGGCAAAAACCAAAGGCTGTAGGTCTGAAGTCATTCTTCAAGGACCAGTGCTGTCCTGAGACATCTGAAAGTTCCTTTTTGGAAAGGATTCTATCAGTCTACTTCATTAGGCCAGGTGTGCCCATCTGGAATCGCATTAACCCTTGGTTCCCTCATGGAAGTATCCAACCCTTTTCCTTATTTTTAATACCCTCACAAAAAGATATGAAATCCTCTGTGTCTGCCACTTCATACCTAGGGTATTTTGGTCAGCTGGAGCACTGTCGGCATCAGAGCATTTCTCCTTTTCATTTTATTCAGATACTTAGGTTTTTCTCTCTCTGGTTTTGTTGTTCTTTTTTTCTTTCTTATTTGTTTGTTGCCTGTCTGTTGGGCTATTTTTTGGTTTGTTTGTTTTTCTGGTTTGGTTTGATTATTTGTTTTGTTTGAAATGGATGTCATTTATTCTTGAAAATATGAGCTTAGATGGAGAACTTCCACACCCTTCTGCACTTTCCCTAGTGGAATGTAACTCCACAGGCAAGTAACAGGACATGCTCAGCTATGTAAGAATTTAGATTACGTAAAGGAAGAGTTCACATTTGTTCCTGAAGTGCTGAGATGCCTGGGATATTACTGCTTACACAAGGGAGGGCCTACTCTGCCTTTCTGATCTGAAGAGAGATTTACTCTTTCAGACAGCTCTTTGTGATGTTTATCTAGCGGATATGTCTGTTACCATTGAGATTCTCCTGCCAGCCACTATTCTGCTCTAAAAGTATGTGGTACAGCACTGTAAAGCATACCTATTTCACTCTTGAGGAATTCAATCTCCCATTCAGAGATCTCTTTTGCATCTATTATACATAAATTAAGCTGAGTCTTTTTGTATGCCAATAGAAGAGTCTACCAGGTTCTTTCACTGTTTCCATTCACCTGATTTTGATGCTTCCTCTGGTGAGGTTTTACTCCTCTGATTCAATGCAGATCTGAGATCATCTCTGTGTCTTCTCTTGGTGTATTTTTGGTTTTTGTTTTCTCCTTTTAGGTGCCTGTGATAGTGAGGGAAAAGACCAAGTATCCTAGAAGTGGCTGATAATGGTGGGATTTCAGGGGCGATATTTATCTTTCTCTGCTTTACTGCCATTTAAAGTGGCAAGTTGCCATATTGTATCCACATAACAAATACTTGGATGATCCGAATGACTTTGAAGTGAAAGTGTTTGGGGTTTTTAAAATTAGTAAAAAGTTAGGTTTTGTTGTCACAGTAATAGTCTGATAGCCCTTATATTTCAAGTAATTTTTGGAAGATTTTTACTGAAACCTGGTTTTGGTGCTGTAAATTGTAGCATGCTACATTGTATGCTTGTTGTTAAAAATAATAATAGTAATAGGAAACAAAGGTACTTGATATTGTCATTATGGTTTACAGTGAGGATACTGCTGGTAACGTAATGTGATCTTCTGTGCTCTTCCAGCTTCCATTTTTTTTTTTCACTTTCATTCAAAATCCAGTTTTCCATTTATGCCTTCTTTAACAACATTTCTTAATACTAGTGACATTGACATCAATAATTTATTTTTGCTTTTTTTTGTTGTGCCCCTGAAGCTTGAGGACAGCATTTTTTGACCTACCCGGTAAAGATCTGCTATTACCATATCTTAGCATTTTTAAAAATGACCAGAAGATAATGACTTTTTTTTTTACTCCCACATGTTACATCTCTAGCTGCAATTTCTTTCTACAGAGTTAAAAGGACCAGCTTCTGAAAGGAAATGCTAATTTTTTTTTGATCTACAGTCTTCTTGGTTAAGCAAGATCTGGAGCAGAAGAGAGTTAATTTTGAAAACACGGGATTAGGAGAACTATGCTTTTGTTGCATTACATTAAATTTCTTATTTAGTCCAGGCAGCTACTTTGGTAATATTGAGGTATTATTTAGCTTGTGTATGAGAGATTTAATTGTAAGACATTAAATGATGCTTCACTTATTTCCTGACATTTAGATGTTATTTTATATATATATTTATATATTTTTAAAAAATCATATTTCATCATTTGTAGAATGGTTTTGGCTGGAGGGAACTTTTAAAGCTGTCTCATCCAACTGCCCTGCGATGAGCAGAGACATCTGCAATTAGACCACATTGCCCAGAGTCCCATCCAGTCCAGCCTTGGATGTTTCCAGAGATGGGGCATCCACGACCTCTGTGGGCACCTTGAGTGTATCACCACCCTCATATTAAAAGTTGTCTTCATACCTAGTGTGATTCTACCCTGGTTTAGTTTAAAACAATTACCTGTTGTTTTAGCACAAGAGGTCTGACTAAAAAGCCTGTCCCCATCTTTCTTGTAAGACCCCTTTACTGAAAGGCTGCAGGAAGGTCTCCCCAGAGCCTTCTCCTTTCCAGGCTGAATAACCACACCTCTCTGAGCTTTTCCTCATAGGGAAGGTGTTTCTCTGATCATTTTTGTGACTCTTCTCTGGACATGCTCTAACAGATCCATCTCTTTCTTGTACTGAGTTGAAATGCCTTTTTGTAAGTACTTCTTGTATTCAGTTTTGAAATGCTATCCAGCTTGTCTGAAAAGTGTACAAGGGAACTTTAAAGATTTTTGGGATAGGTTTTCTGCTATAAATCTGCTAGAAGCGTGGCATGTTTCTGAAACATATATGGAACCAAGCATATTCATTCTCTTTGTATTTCTGCATAATTAAAATGGAACTTTGTTACAGCAATTTTAATTTTCATTCAGGCCCAGTTTGGAACTTTATCTGATTACTTTGAAGCTCTGCGCAAAGAAAGCAATTTGGGTGAAAAGAGCAGCAATTCATTTTTTCCTGTTTTAAGTGGAGACTTCTTCACCTATGCTGACAGAGATAATCATTACTGGAGTGGGTACTTCACATCACGACCCTTCTATAAACGCCTGGACAGAGTCTTGGAATCCTACATACGGTAAATACTGCCACCCAGTACATTCATAATGTGTTTCTTGGCACACAGGAGAGATGGATGTGTAAGTATTTGTCATGGTTTAACCCCAGGCAGCCTATTGCTCACTCCCCCACCAGCAGGATCTTGGAGAGAATCGGAAGGGTCAAAGCTACAGAACTTGTGAATTGAGACAAAGGCAGTTTAATAGCAAAAGCAAAAGGCACACACATGATCAAAACGAAGTAAGGGATTATTGCTATACTGTGAACTTTTTTAGAAAGAAGTACAAAGGGGTGAATTTTACAAAGGTTCTTAGAGAAAGCTGAGAAATAGCCAGGAATATTGTGTAACAAGTGATCTCAGACTACTGTTCTTCTGAAAACTGCCTGCATGTTTAAAGAAAAAAAATTGTTGCTGAATTTTGGTAATGGAGTATTTAAGTGGTTCTCTCTTGTAGCAGACAGAAGATAAGATGATTTAACTGTGTTTTAAAACTCCAGAAAGAAATCTAGGGCAGATGGATATGGTGTAAACCCTGAACATTTCATGTATTGCCTTCCTTAAGGATTACAATTTTTTGCTGTAATGGATGCTGCAGTAGTGGAATGAGCAAGGGAGGTGTGGAAAGCAGCATTTTGCAAGCTTGGAAAGTAGTGTTTTGGAGGCAGTTACAAATACCTTTCTGAACAGAAACTGTATCTAGCAGAACTTGTTTTATTTCTTCCAAGGAATCCAGTTTTTACTGTGGTAACATGGATGATTCATCATAGGAATCTTTAATTTTCAGTGGAAACAGAGCTGTTTAATACTGCTGTTGGAGAAGACAAGATGTACAAGAGAACAGGAAGAGCAGGACAGATAATGTTCTTATAAATTGGATTATCCAGATAATTGTTTTTTTCAGAGTTTTGATTTCCCTTCTGTTTCTTAAAATGCACCAAACATTTCCTTCAGCTTCATCATAATCTATTTTTTCAAGATTATTAGGTGTGGTTACTTAATTGTCATTTTTCTGGTTTTTATTACATAGAACGCAGAAAACTTCATATGAATTTGTACTATTTCAAACTTTACATTATTAAAGAGATTCCTTCATTTCAGTTGCCTTTTACTTCTGAAAAAGATATAGGTAAAGAATCTCTGGAGAAACACTAAACTGTCAATGTTCTTCTGTATTAAAATAAAGTCTAGTTTAAAAAAGTACCTGGGAAGTTTTTCATTTTTCATTATCCTTTGTAAATAATGTGTAAGAACAAAACGTATAAATATGTTCTCATTGTTTTAATATCAGGTTTTTTGTCAATGTTGTTTTCAGAAACCATGAGAATCTTCACAAATGTCACATTAGCTATGAGAACAGCAGGAGTAGGGGTTTTATCTTTTATTTTTTATTTCTTTAAAGTCAAAGGAATTTCAGTAGGATCATATTTTAACCTCAAACTCATGATAATTATTTCCCTAATATTTTTGAGCTAACATATATCTATCTGTCTGGGGTATATCTATGTTTGTGAGGGAAGGAGCCATGAACAGAAGGTATATACAGGTGTATGTGTTCTTTACCAAGGATGAATATTTTTAAGTTCCAGCAGTTCCAGAATTAAGTAGCACTTCACTGTTACTTAAAAGTCAGGAAATAGTGTTCAGCCTCAGGACCTAATATGAAAACTAACCATTTAAGCAAGAAAAGAGTTAGTTGTTTAAGGTTTCTTCTGTTTGAAAAAAGGTTTTTTTGGGTTTGTGTAGTAAAGAGCTGTAAGAAAGCTTAAGGATTTTGTAATGGAGTTTGGCAGTGATTTGAGACATTATTGACTTTTTAATCTTAAGTGAGAGATGGATGGATTGAAGTGGTTTAAAGGGTGGTAAAATATGTGACCAGAAGTTTATTTAATGTAACTAAAAGATACAAAGAACAACAGCATCGTTTGGGACAAGATAGGGATACAATCTGTGGTTTTATTAGTCACTGATGTAAACAGGGAAAAATTACAGTAAATCTGGAAAAAAAAAAAAGTTGAACTAATGTAGATGATGAATACTACAGTGATACTTCTAACTCTACAGATGGATAGAAAATACTACATCTTGAGAGTTCAAAATCTCTTGGAAAAATTATTTATTTAAGTTAAATATAAACTGGACTTAAAGGTAAGCTAGTGTAGGCCTTGACAGATCAGTGAAGCAAATTTTGGTCTATTTGCAGTGTCCTATCAGGGACAGATACTACAAATTACAATGAAATGGAAAATTTGTAAAAACTATTTCAGGTCATCTGCAGTAATTTGAAACAGAGGTTAGAAAACCAAGGCTTTGTACAGCTTTCATGGAAAGGTATTAGATGCTTACCTAAAAGCTGAAGTGTTTTCGAATACCACGTTGTATTTCTGAGTGTCTTTCATCTTTGACCATTGAACCATTCTAGTTTTTAGAAAAATATTGAGACATGAAAGGAAAATTCTGCATCTGAGAGACATCTCTACTACTAAAAAAGAAAATTAAGTTAATGTTAGTTGTGGGGAAGGAAAGCTCACCTTATTTTAAGGACTAAAATTTGTTGTGTTCTCTTCTTAATAGCTACAGTTGAGTCAGTGTTTAGTGGCTAACTCAATGTTTTTAAAAAAGATAAAATACTTTCAGACAGGGGTTTATTCACTAGATGAATGAGCATCTGATGCCTTTTTTCCAACTAAAATATTTTCATTTTTCATTCAAATTAGGCTGGTATAGGACGAAGTAGGGGGGATGCGCAGAAGTTGGAATTTGCACTAAGCAACATTTAAATGACAGTGATTAAGGTTAATCTAATTAAATTAGGGAATTGTAACTTCTAAACACCTTGATTTTGTATGTAGCTTCTGAGCAGTGACTTAACCTGTAAGAGCAAAATCTCATCGTGCTAATGAAATATTGACAATATGAAAATAGTTTAGGCTGTTACATGTGCAGTGCACCTCTCAGTTTAGTTGGGTATGTGGTAGTTGCAGTTTTTATAGAACTGTCACCCATGCGTTTCATAAAGATGAAGTGAAAACTGAATCCAAAGGAATTTTTCATGTTAACAATGCATAGTCTCATAAAAGGGTTTTTTAAATTTTTTTTTGTTGTACCTAGTTTAAAATTGAACACATGCCCACTAGCAACTTCAGTAAATGAAAGAGTTAACTTATTTTCCTTCATTTTTTTAAATTTATTGCTTGCATGCCTAGAAATTAGCATTACAAGAAAATATGTTGTTGTGATTTCTTTGCTTTTTATGACATTAACCTGTATCATCTTTGTTGCTTCAAATAGTTGAGAGGTTAAATTTATTGACCTCTAATAAATTTGGCACTTTTCAGACTTGCAAAAATAGAACTGTAACATTTTAGGAAAAGAAGATAGGAAAAAAGTTAACAGATGTTTTCCCAGAATTTATGCTGGCATTTTTGTTAGTCAAATATCCAAAATAACTGGCAATTATGGGGATATTTTTTCTAAAATAAATTTAGCTTCTCATAAAGAAAGTGTGAATCCAGTGGTAATATTTTAGTGCTAGGCTTTTGCAACAGATGTAGAAAGAGAAAGGCACTGCATTCTGTTCAGCGTAAGGGCTTTGGAATCCAGTGTTCTCTCCATTCAGGTGAATGTATAGGGAGCAGGTGCAGGAGGTGCTTAAGCCCTTAGAAGAATTTAGTTTGCTTTAAGTGAAAATGGCAGAATAGATATTAGATAGGGTACAGATTAATATATTTATTTAAAACAATTTATTTGATTAATAAGCTGCTTTTTGAAATGGGAATTGTATGTTTCTTTTAAGGCACTCTATCCGTACTGTGGGGTTTTAACACCAGATCTGTATACCTCAGACATTTGTGAGTGCGTATTTCAGTTTGCACTGTCATATTTTTATTTTAAAGGTCCATCTTCCATCACAGATGTCTTGCAGATAGCTACTGTGTGAAGATAGGCTAAAATGTGCAAGAGCAAGGTTTAAAGTGCTTATGGAACTATTTACAGTTTATTCTTTAGATCAAATGTGTATTGCTTTTTACATTTTAACCCTATATAAATACTTGATTATTCTCTGCAATTCCAGGGCAGCTGAAATTCTCTACTCCTTGGCTTTAGTAGAGTCCAGTAAATCTGAGAAACTGAGTGTATTTCCTTCTGTGGAAAGCTATAAATTGCTGACAGAAGCTAGGAGGAACCTTGGACTCTTCCAGCATCATGATGCTATTACAGGAACAGCCAAAGATTGGGTAGTTGTGGATTATGGCACCAGGTAATTTATTATAAATACATGAACTTAAATCTTAATTTCCTTTTGCATTTTTAGAACTGAAGTGTTTATTTCAGACATACAGATTTGATGTAGCAACATACTCCACTGATAGTGTAGTGATGCTCTGCATGAGAAGTGGATTTGATTACCCATGCTCTTCATTTATGAAATATTTTTTAACTCTCTGCGTAAGAATTTGTTGTCCAAGCAAAATTTTGATATTTCAAAAGGTAGACACGTTACTGAGATTTCCTTAATAACAGAAATTTTCTTCAGTAATTGCCACATAGGAGAACTTTTTATATTTGTCTGTTCTAAGCCATGATCAAAGATGTGCTAATTTAAGCATATATTCCTTGGAAAATCCCACAGCCTCTGTAGCCTTTCTTTCTTAAATGTTGGAAATCTTTTTCATGTTGACAATCTTCTGCTTTTCTGTCATTGTTTATTGTTTCATCTAGGGGGTATATTTCTCACTAATCAGAAATTATTCTGCTAGCTGCTTCATAGAATTTTTTTGAACAGCATTGCATGATATGTGGATGTCTGTGTATGCACATGATTTAATTTTGGGTTTCTTCAGAAAAATGTTACATATTCAGAAGTTAAGAACTAGTAAATTTGATTAATTGAGGTGATGATGGTAGACTGATGGTACAGCATGTTCATTAAATAAGTAATTGTTTTAAATGCATCTAAATACTCTTTCTTGTTTAAAACTATTTCATGACAAGTGTTTTTAAATTCCATATTTTTAATCTATTATGTCATAGATGTTTACAATTCACTTGGTTATGAGAGGGTAAAGTAATGTTTTTTTCACTTTATGAATAAAATTATCCAGCTCTCTGTATTTAGAAATTTGTAAACATTGTGTGAATTGTAACAGTGGACATCTTGGTAGTTTTTATGGTTTATAGTTTATATTTTTCTTGTTTCTGGTTGTTCTCTTAATCCTGTGTAAACACAATCTTTGACTTCGTGACCGGTGTTTCAGGCTTGTCTCCACTACAGAAACTGCAAATCAAATATACAAATTGTAAACTTTACTAAGGTTAGCATTTTGAAAAAGTACTTGGTATTCTGAGGATACACCTTTTGTAGCATAGGAGACAGGAGGAGATGTACCTCACTTTCAGTATGCAAGACAAGAATATGATTCAGAATATTTCTGCTTTTTTCACGCTGGTCACCCATTGCAACTTACTGTTCTTAATTTCATACTATATTGATGCTAAAAATTTTATTTATTTTTCTGCAACTCATATTTTTGAGTTTTTTAATGTTTTTAAATTTAGATATTACCACACTGAATAAAAAAAATTAAAACTAACTAAGATTTTAAATGTTTTAACAGGCTTTTCCATTCAATAATGAACTTGAAGAAAGTGATAATTGACTCTGCTCATATTCTTATCCTAAAGGACAAAAGTGCTTATAATTACGACACAGCAGCTCCATTCCTGAAGATGGTGAGCTATCTTTCTTGATTTTTTTTCCAAAAATGAAATGTGAACTATTGTGTGTCTTTTGAATACAGTTTGAGAAGCCTGGGAAATGTCAGAACTAAATTTGCAGCTAATGCCATCTCAGAAATCTGCTACTTATCACTCTTCATATTAGCAGAAGATATTAGAAAGTAAAAACTGAACATGTCAACAGTTGATGCTGAAAAAAGCCCACACAGCTATAGGAAAGGGACTTACTTTGTTCTCCTTTGTGAATGAGATAGTAAAAGCAGGTATTCTAATTTTCTTGTGGGCATACATTCGTTGGTGACTTAAGTGGCATACGTATGTAAGTGAACATATAACACTATGCAGTCCTGTAATTTGACTTCACTTGCAACTTAAGAAATATGGGAAGAAGAAAATTTCCTTCCCTAACACAAGTCTAACCTTAGTTTGCAAGATTAGGTTTAGACAATACCTTGTGATATCTTTCTCCTTTGCTGAAATTATTTGAAACAGGAGTACTCAATGAAATGGATGATAAAGTCATTAATGGATCCTCATGTATCATTTTGAGACCTATTTTACAGGATGAACACCTTGAAGAAACACACTTGCTAATATTGCTTCTTTTCGGAATTCTTAGTTTCTTCACTCTCTGAACAAAAGTCCTTTTCTGTGATAGCTGGGAATTTTTAGGAAGACTGCATAAATGCATTTACCTTGAAGAGGGACAAAATGAGATGCTTTCATTTCTTTGTGCCTAAACATAGTAGGGTTAAGAGAGTCTTTATTATATGATTACCTCACACTTCTGACATAATAAACATAACATGTTTTCTACTGGTTTAGTTGTCCCAGGTGTGTCGTATCTTGAATTACTCTTCCAGTCGCATGTATACATTAAAAAAAAAAAGTTAAAATAGTTCTTCATACTTTTTGTGACTTTTATACAAATATATATGTATGCTGCTTATGTATGCTATGTGCATGTGTGTTACAGATATGTAATTTTTCTCCTCTTTGGAAGATGAATGTGCACCTTCATAAAGTAGGAATATTTTGAAGGCATTTATAGGATGAAGCTTTTACTCCTGCTCTGAATTATATTGAAAGACATTGTGATGTTACATTTTACTAATGCTCCTGTTCTTTATCAGTCTGGATTAATACCACTGCATTGTAGAAAGTACTAATTGCTGTTTAAACTGTATATTGCCTAGGAACATACTAATTCAATAAACTATTATGACCACTGTGAAAGCAGAAATTAAAAAGGAAGTTCTTATTTCAAGGAATTTATTGTTTCTATATAAAACAAAAAATAGATGATTACAAAAGTAGATTACGATTTATCTGTATGCTAAACAATATCTGCAGCATATCATTAATCTAGTATCTCTGCTGTGCACTGGATATAGCAACAAAAGCTTTTTAATATGGGCTTTGTAGACTGCTACAGGAGAACTTCAGGATACTTACAAAACACCTTTGCAAACCCTGAGCAAGTTGAAAGTTCAAAGGCATTCCTTTTGGAGTACAGATTGTGGTATTTTGGTGGCTGATGGAAGCTGACTTTAAGAATTGCTCAGAGATGAGCATTCAGAATGAATGTCGAGAGAGTCGAGAAAGACAAATGATGAAGACTCCAAGACTGAAAGTGGCTGTTGTTTTTGAGGGGTGAAGAAGTGAAAAACACTTAGCAGAACAGAGTACAAGACCAGCAATAGCAGCAGCATTCCAGCAGGCAGCAGGTACAACCAGGGAAAAGTTCCCTTTCTTGGAGGCAGAAAGAAGGAAGTCAGGAATAAGACACTATTGAAGGATTCCAGAATGACACTGCTTGCACTTCTACTCTTCTTAATTATTGGTTACACACAAAAGCATCATGTTTATTCAGTTGGTGACTGAATACTTTGTGTGTTAAGTTTTACAAACTCTACACTAATAAACAAACGAAAAATCACTTGGAAGGCAATACACTGAAAAATAGAAGAAACTTAAAAATCCCAGAATGACCCAACTTTGGTTGGATCATGGATGAGATTCAAACTGTAGAAGTAAAGCTGTACACCCATTACACTACATTACTAGTACTTTAGTCTTAGTGTACATTAGTCTTAGTTCTTTCAGTGCAGAAAGAAAATTTTAATGTAAGTGACAATTGCTGGATTTGAAAAACATGATTTTGAGGCAGTTTTGAGGAACTGAGAGCTGCGCACTTCAGTTTCAAAGTCTGTACTGTTCACCATTGTATGAACTGACAGGAATGCACTGTGAATCAGCAGTTTGACTGTTCTCTTGGACTAATGCAACAGTGACAGCAATGTCTTGTCTCTACCTTTCCTCAGTGGAAGGGAGCCCTGTACCACACCACACCCCAGATTATGTTTTTTGAAACTTTTCTCTGTGTACAATATAAGGTGAGAGCTCACAGGAGATCACACAGTGAATCCTTGTGATAAGTGCACAAGAGTGTAGTGTTTCAGAGTAAATGCATAGTAGGAGAAAGTTAATAAAAATATGTGATAAGTATGTGCAAGATTTGAAGGAACTTGGTGATTATAAAGTCTTGTATGCAAAAATGAAAACACAGGCGTAATAATTTGATAATGTAATCTAATAAGATCTTTAATGAAAAGAAGTATTTCCCAGTGAATTGGTCAAAGTGAGCCTCTTTCTTTTTTCAGTGTGAAGGACTTAGTTTATTAAATTTTGTGGTTTGTCATCCTCAGTAATGTGCTAAAATAAGCTTTGGTTTATGATGTTGTTAACGTGGTTTCATACTCCACAAAATGCATATAATAGACAAAGCTCATGTATTATCCATTGACGTGTATTCAAAAGCAAATTCAAAAATGTTCTCTTGTAGGATGATGCTCAGGCTTCTCAAGATTCTTTGCCACGCAAGACAGTTATAAAGCTGACATTGCAACCAAGGTAAATAATTTATATATTACTCAGTGTCTGAGATTCTTTTAGCAATGTATGTGTTTTCACTACCTGTTAAGTAGTTTTTATGCCATTTCCTTTTTTAAAAATTTTCGCTCATAACAGAGCTAAAAGTTAAAAAAAAAAGAAAATTAAAAAATTAGTCTGGGAGATTATGCTAATATTGTTATTTCTAATTGAAAGAGGACACAGCATGTTAAAACTGTATTCATTTCTCACATACCACAGCTGAAGTAAGTATTCTGTTTCTGTATGCTTTTACAGCATTGTAATACTAAATAGATTATGCTTGAGAGAAGCAACAGAAGATTCTAATTAAGCAGAATTGCAGGTGCCTCAATGAATTCTGTGAGCAAAATATTAAGTTTTTATAAGACCTAAAAATCACAATTTGTAAGTACTGGAATTGTATTTAAAAATCAAGTAGAAGATAAACTAGGTCATTGTTCTCTCTTAACTTGAACTTTCCGCTGTATTAAGAAGAGTTACTTTTTTACTTATATGTAGGTGTAGAGTATACAGTTGAAAATGGCATCCTGCTATCCCCATGAACACTCAGTATCCCACCTGAAATAATGTACACATTCATTGAAAGTGGCTGATCCAAGTAAAGTGAATAAGATGTATGGGTATGAGAGCTACTGTATGTGTAAATCAAATAATACTAGGTTTTTGCTTACAAAACAGAAGAGTTAAGATTCATTTAAAGAGCAGTGAATGCTATTTTTGCTGATGTTAGTATTTGATTTCTCTAGTTCTAGCAAGTGGCAAGCTAAGAAGACTTACTTGCTTAATTCATGAAGGTGTCCAACTATTCAGCAGGCTAACTGTTAAAAAAATATTATTAAAGTCCTTGAAACAGTGAGTGAAGTTTAGTTTTTGTGAGCTTTTGGGGAAAGCCGTTGTCAGTCCTCCAGCACTAAATGTACATAATGTGTCTATATGTCTGCTTTTCTCTGGAGTGTACTATGTTTTTTTAATAGGACTTCTCGTATTGGATTGCTATATAGATGCTAATAGATTATTTTAAACTTGTCCAAAATGGCCAAGAACTCAGGTGCCTATTTATTTAACTAAAATATTTTAGCTTTTCAAAATCATCTCCTCAGGTGTCTTTACTGGAAGTGGATTGTGTATGTAGTATATAAGCACTTGCTTGGAGGCAAGTTATGATGTAGACTTTCTTTGCCATTTGAGGATAGCTTTATTGCCTTTTCTTTCCTCACCTAGGTTAGCTGTTGAAATTTTCCCTGTGCCCCTTTCATCCCTTAGTAGACCTTCTGTTTGCATACAGTGTTCCACTTTTGTCTCTGCATAATTTTCCCTTTTTGGTATTAATTAGTTTCAGACATTTGCTTTTTTTTTTCCCCCTCTTACTTGTACATTAAATAGATACACATGACATTACCATTAATATTATTCTAGCAGACTATTGCTGCTACTCTCTAAAGTGATCTTAACTTACTAAGAAGATAGTACTAGTAGAAAATTGCTAATTTTATGTTGTCTGGTATTGTGAAGATACCATACAGTAATATGGTTGTTCATGTTCCAAAGACTGCAATCAGAAACATGGGAAAAAGAATGAAGACAGGAAAAATGAGACAAAAAGGGCAAAGAAAGATTATAAGAGAATATTGATATTACTGACTAAACCCTGTTTAATTTTTTACATCCTTTTTCGGAAACACTTTGAAAGTAATGCTTACGTGTACGGTACTTCATGTTTCCTTTGTTGTTAAAATTTTCATTTGAATATGTGTTTGTTAAACTGTTTTTTGCTTATAAAAATGAGCTTAGTCTCTTCAAGCTTCTAACTTCATCTCTGGTTGTAGTCTGAATCTGCACTAACTTTATTATCATTGGGAAAAGTGGTATGTAAGCTGACACAGCCACTACTGGTTAAATCTAGTATGTGATTATTATGAATGCATCTGAGTTTTCTAGTAGTATTTCATGAAAAGTGTTAATTTCAGTAGAAGCTTAAAATCAACTCAATAAATCTATTATTAAGAATTACTATGCTTAAACTTCAAAATTTAAAGGTTATAAGAGAGAAACACTTTTTTTCCATTTAAAATTTTGGGGCATCAGCAGATTTTAAATTCTGATTTTCATCAAAACCTTGTTATTTGCTTATCTTCTGTTCTTAATAGTCTTTATTATTCACCTGTGTATAATCAAGTCCCTAGATTTCTTTCTTTTACTGTGTTCTAATATATCATTATATGGCATAGAAATTAAATCTGTGTAACTGGCAGGGTGTTACTTTGATTGTCTATTTAGCTTTTTGTATTTTTACATTTCCATGTCAGAATTTAAAAAACCATATCTGTATTGTAACTTGGTTATTCTTCTGTAAGTGTGGTTCATATCACCTGTGAGTTTAGAGGGAGGCTGCTGATGGGAAGCTCATAGTGGCTTTTTAAATCTCAATCATTTTATATTTCTTGGTTTTCCTTATTTTACTGATTGCAAATATAACTAGTTTTCTACAGGAACATAGTTGGTAATGGGCTTTTTGCCACTTTCATCCATCCTTCCTTTTGGGTGTTTTTTAGTTAAGTGTTCTCTTCAATGCTCATGAAAGTTGTAGTCGGTAGTGAAAACTGATCTGACAGACTGTACATGAGAGCTGCCACAACTCGATTACGTGGAATAAAAAGAAAGCAGGAAAAGATCTATCTTTCAGTAATTATTGTTCAAGTATGAAGTATCTCCACTGTTGTGTAGTTGAGAAGTAGCTTTCAAACTGCTTTTAAGCAGGTGCCTCATGTAACCTGTTTGGTATTGCTGCTGCCCCCACCTGAGCATCTTGCTCTGTAGTGCTGTTGTGATATTTTTATGAATCCACAGTTTTATTTTAAAAGTAATGTGTCAATTTTGATGAAATAGATATACAGGGTATTTTAGATCTTAACTTTGACTCCACCACCTCAGGACGACTAAGTGGTCTTATGATCAGGCTTTTGAATACTGAAATTTTGGAGTCTTTAATTACACTAAAGGCCTTGTAATTGATAAATGATGTTGCATGGTTTTTAAAAAATTATTACTTTCAGCTGAAAAATGAAGCTTTCACAAGGTAATATCCAACTAGATATGGAACTACTTCAGTCTCGTTCTGAAGTTTAAAATTACTGCATGTCTTGGAAACAAAGCCTGCTGAGTATGCTGATAAAGTGGATGGTGCTTCGTACTTTGTGAGTGCCCAGCCCTTTAATATAGTAATAGGTTTGTAGGAACAGTCTGCCAGCAGTCATACTTCCTGAATGGCAAAAGACTTGCACTTACTGGACTTGGTGGGTGGGAAGAGTGTTTGAATCTCTTGTCGTGCAGTTTAGGCTGTCAGCAGCAGATGAAGGTCACACTGACTGTGAGGGGAATGGTTTTCCAGCTATTTCTGTCTGTGCTGTTTTCTGGAGACACCACTGCAGGGGAGCATGATACACGACCAGATGACTGGATTGACTGTCTGCACTGGCTTGGATGTTGTAGTGGTCTTGTTTGGCACAATATGGTGAACCTGAGTGAAAAGGCCTAACAATGGCGATTAGGTTTTATTTTTTCTCCTTCCCCCCTTTTTGTTTTAACTCCTGAACCTTCATGTACCTAGCTGGGCAGTTTCAATACGGAGCTCCATTGCACTCCACAAGCATGGTATTAGGCATCCTATCTGAACTGAAGATACTATGGCATTGAAATTTTTTTTTAAATCATCGATTTAGGATTATTTTTAGTGCTGAACCAACTATTCTTACAATTTTCCCACAATTAACTTTTGTCAGCTAATCTTAGAGGGAAAATATGATATGATAACCTCCTTATGAGGCCAGTTTTATAGCTTAGCAGACACTATTTCCACTAGCTGAAATATATAGGTTGCCTAGGGAATTAATTATAGGAGGATACACTGTAATCAATTATTTCTCCAAAGATCTGTCAAAGCAGTTTGGTGATATCCACCTTATAAAAGAAAGTTTCCTTTTTTTTCAAATAGAGGATACAAAATATTCTGGGCTTTTATCCTTACCTTGTTATCCATGAGCAGGTTTTAGCATAAGGTTGTATTTAATGAAGTTCTGGCATAAGTTGTATTTATCCCATTAGGTCAAAAAATTGTGGTATTTTTTGAGACAGAAAATCCCAATGTACCTCTATAATATTTCAGGTTTCTAGTATTTTCAAAAATTCACTTGGCAGGGTATTCACTGCTTTCTCAACACAGCACTATAATGTAAAAATTAAAGCTATGTTGCTAACTTTAATGTGTGATAGAGAATAATGTACAAAGGTCAAAAATTCTTGACAGAGCAGTGTGTATGTTATTGTATTTGGTTGATTGACTACAGCAAGGATAACTTGTCCGAGAAGGAAACTTTGTTAGTCACATGCCATAACTGTGTCTTCGTGAGCTTAGAAAATGATTGGATCAGGGTAATTATCTTTATGTGGCAACTTTAGCTTTGGTGATGGGTATTTGTTTCCTTTTTTTCCCCCCCCTTTAGACCTATGTTGCCCTTTTGGTACAATCTATCTAAACTGTTGTCCAGTGTAGTTACAAGAGAACCCTGCAACAGCATTTGACATTTTAATAATACAAGTGTTAATTTCCTTTTATGCTTGCATGATTTCAGAGGCGTATGTATTCCTAGTTATACTCCAAAACAGCTGGAAAAAAAAAGACAGTTGAAACAAAGGTACTTTCAATTGTCAATGAAAAAAAAAAACAAGTTTAAAGAAAACGGGAAAGAGTACCGTAACATTTAAGATGTGTTCATAAATATTTGTGGTAATTCATACATTGTTAATATGCACACCTGTTCCGAAGAGAAGAAAATAGACCTTGGAAAAGCAAGCAAACAAATAAACTCTAACCAAACCAATAGTTTTAAGTTTTTATTGGATGAAATAGTGATTGCAATGTGCACAGCCTTGTGTTTTTGTTTAAGTGAAACCTCTGCATTAGTATCTTTCAGGGAGGTGGACAGGATGAATAGTCATTCAGTCAAGCCGTAACACTCACTGCTTTTATTAAGAAACAATGCTTAATTAGCACTTCTATTAAGCACCAAGTAGTGCAAGTAGGTAAAAAATTAGATTTTTTGGAGATGATACATGAAGAGCCTGCACTTTAGTTTCCAATACCCTGGCTGCTTAGGTTGAGTACAGCCTAATGTTTTTTTGTAAATTACCTTAAAGTGTTAATCTCCGTGTTCAGCTTCCTGATCAATTTACGAGATTTCATGTGACCTGTAACTGCCATGAGCATGTTCTGTTTGTAGTAAACTCAAGGTCATTTTGACTAAATCGATTGGATATTTTAAAAGCATTCTCCTTGGTTTTCATGATGGAAGAGCTGTTGCAGAGGCAATGAAATACTTGGCTGATGCAGGATAACTCAGACGTCTGAATCTTGAAACATCACTAAATGTGAACTTGAAATAAGTATTTCAGTAAAAATCATTCTGGTAGAAGTGGTGACTTCAAAATGAACAAAAAGCATGATACATTCATTCTGGTTTTTAGGTGGAACTTAGCTGTGCAGCTATCTTTATGACCAAACCCAGCAAACTCTCCATTGACAATGTCTAATGGGACAGGAAGTGAGGGGTATGGAAGAGTTTCACAGCACCTTGATCTCTTTATTCTCACTCTTTGTGTAAGGTCATAACAGTTTTTCAGAGGTTTCCGTATTTTCTGTGCGAGTTTTCTACTTTTTGTGTTAAAAAGACCTAAAAAAAATATACTACATGCAGGCTTATCTCAGAACTGACTCCAGGCACTGGTGGTTGACATCTCTTTAAAAGTTTATCTGTGAAGTCTGAAAAACAAAACAACAAGTAAGTTAAGAGATGAATGCCTGTTTTTGTTTAAAGGCTTTAAAACTGAACTGTGGTACATTTTTGGAGTTATGATAAATTTTCATTTTGAAGAAGAAAAAAGCAGCTTTGATTTGCAATTAATTGTACTTCAAAGCTATTTGTGGAATTAATTTTAATTTTTCAAAACTCAGTTTTTGAATGCTATGCTTCTGAATTCAAGTTATTCTAAAAGTTGTTAAATTTCAACTTTTAAGGATTAATTTTTCAGTGTATAAAAATTGTTAAGCATCAAACTTTTTTTCAGTTTTTGGTCTGTTGTTCCGTGGATGACCCAATGACGGTCTGTTGTAAATGTTTTTGTTTACTGACTGTCTTTGAAACTGCTATTCTAAAATTAAACCAGTAGATAAGTTTGTGGCATTCGCAGAATCTTTGCAGTTTTTCTAAACTGCACAAATTTAGTCTTTTCATTTCAATGCACAGAATAGCAACATATTTTGTTGGGGTTTGCAGTATCAGTGCAGTCAGATAGTGAAGATGTTTGATGCTTCAGTTGCTATAAAAAAATTACAACATTAAAATAAAATAAAATATGACAATTAGGTCTTACAAGAAATTTCTGGTTTCCTCTGAGAACACTGTAATGGAAGTATTGTGAAATACAGAAGGAACAGGTGAAATAAACATACTGTAGGGGAAGGAAAAAACCCTCTGTTTGTTTTCAAAAAACAGAAGGTGATTGTTATGAAGGAATATGGTAGTGAATAATTGAATACAGCTGAAAGATCTGCATCGTATGCATGTACTTGTTGAAGCAGTTTTGGAAGTAGAATATACATATTTTCAGTATATTAGTACATTTGTGTATTTCTTTTTTTTCCAGGCACTGGCCCCTTCAGCCTTTTTACTGGAGTTACTTTGAGGCAATATTGTAGTTAGTCCAAGGCTCTCAAGGCACAGACTGAAGTGATATGGAATACTTAAAAGTCTTTCTGCTCTTCTGAACCAGATTTTTCTTCCCTTCTAAATGCAGATTTATAAAGCCTGCACTACAAGAGGAACAAGGAAAGGATTTTAGTGAAGGTACTTCCTGATCCTGAAAAAGTCAGGGGGCTTCAAGCCCATCTTGGACCTCAGAACATCTCACAACTTTGTGGTAAAAGAAAAATTTAAAATAGTGCCTTTGGACTTAATCCTTTTATCCTTAATTGGAGAGTAGTTATGTGCTCCAGATTAGGATATTTGTGCCACTACAATCCATCTAAATCGTAGGAAGTATGTGTATCTGGCATATGTAGTAGCTACATAACATTTAAAAGTCTTGTCCTAGGTTGATGTTGTTTTTTTTTTTGTGTTCTTAAGATACATAGTTCTTGCTGTGCCGTTGTCTCTGTTTTTTGTGAATGCTGTTTTCTTGAGGGTGTTCCATGGTTTGTTCTTGAGAAAGCCACACAAAGGTCCTGTTTCCTGTGAGAGTGGAGGGATGGTTTATGTGCCTATTGTCTTCCTAATTCTGCGCCTTTCGCATGAGCAATGGATATTATAAAGATTCCTCTGTAGAGTTAGAAGGGAGAGAATTCATGGGAATGCATGTGTGTGAGTTCTCTCACCTTTATTAATGAGTCTAACATTCAGATTTGGGTTTCTCGTTAGGTAGGGTAATCCTGCAGTGTTTCTGAAATACCAAGCTAAGATTATGGAACTTTTTTTTAAGCACAGGATCACTGGTTTTATTTATTTGTATGTTAACCAGAACTGTCAGACATTACTGCTCCTAGAAATAATATGTAATTTTGGCATAGCTCTATTTCTAAACTAGACATTTAACTTCCTTTTCAAATACTGTTACAATCACGGCATTATATTGTGTTAGTCGCAACTCTACTGAAGAAGATTCTTGTGAATTTACTTATTTATTGATAGTATCTCTTAACTTCTTGGTGTCACCAGTTTGATAATATAATGAAAAGCTGATCCCTGGATAAAAGATTCTATTTCCACCTTTTTACACCTTATGAAAGCAACACAAATTTGTGTTCTGTGCTTGTAATTTGAGGTTGAGATTACCATCCTACTAACTCTTATGCAGGGTATTATTCATAAACTGCAAAAGATGTCTTATTTAAGAAGAGGAAAAAATCCTACTGTTCATTCACGTCTGATAGTATTTTATTATATATATTTGAGTTAATATTCTACTCTAGAATGAACAGTTTAATTGGATTATAATTTACTGCTTTGATGTAAATTGATTTTTTTTCTTGTTACATCTGTGAGAGTATTGATGAGTTTATAAGAAGCTTATCTGGATGTGATGTAGAGGAACATATTAGCATTATTTATTTTATCTGCTTAGGTAAGCTGATAAATCTCCTTAGACTTTATCCAGTCAATTAAAAGCCTCTTGGGCAAAGGTATTGGAATCTTCTTTTGGGGAAGAACCTGCTTTTCTCTGACTTAATAGAATAGAAAAATGATTGTTTATCTTGATTTTTAATAAACCACCCACATTCCTACAGCCCCAGATTTTGTGTTTACATATGATGTTACCTCTGAGAGCGTAGGTCCTAATCATAAACAAAAGACTTCTCAGTTTAATTAAGTGTCTAGGATTGTATAGTTATGAATGCTAATCGTTTCAGTATCTACTGTATCTCGGAGGAGGTATGTTAAATCTCTAGCAATTATTGAAACTATTTTAATATCATTAGGTGTGTTGATTCAGTTTAAACCACAATTTCACTGTAGTTTCATTTGTTGCTTTGACCTTAACTTTGTGCTACCTTCTCTCAGTTTATAGACAGACTTGCTGGTTGCCTAGCTGTTTTCTAAATGTTCATTGATAAATGTTCATTGGTAAATGTTGGATATGGCATATTATCCAAATTATATCCTTTGGTATCAATCTGAGTAGGGTGGAAATTTTTGTGCAAAGTGAGGCCAAGAAACAAGCAAGGAATTCTTTGGGTCGGATAATAAAGTCACAAGTTGTTTTCTTTTCTATCTGTCATGCTAACAGAGTAGAATGTAAATAGATTATAAAATTTGACGTCATACTGGCAACAACCACTCTATATAGGGTGAGTATTTAGAACTATCTTGGTGAACTGGAGACTTTATTTCATAGTCAAAGAAGCAGGCAAGTGGAAGTGTTGCACATCACGTGGAAAAATATTGTGTGGACTGACCAAATGGACATTAGCAAAGCAGAAGAACACTAGGTATGCCAGAAGATGTAATTAAGAGAGTTGCTTGTATGGTGTCAAAGACAATTTTGCTCTTGGATAATTTAAGTGGAAATGTTGTTTGTAAAATGCAGCTGAAATAGTGTGCCATGGTCAAGAGTGATGAAGGCTTCATCAAAAATATGGGGCGAGACCCTGAAAAGGGTTAATAGGAAAACAAGAGCACTAAGTCTGTTTAGTTTGAAAAGACTGATAATAAGGAACATGAATTTATAAATGCATACAGGTTTGTTACTAAGAGTCATATTAAACATGCAGTGGAAAAAAAGGAAGACATAATTGGAGGAAATGTTTAAAGTAATTAAAAATTTAATTGTATGTTAGAAAAACTGGTGCTTGAGCTGCAGAACAGTATCATCAGTTTTGGACTTTTTCAAGAATAGCGATTGCAGCATTTTTCAAAGTTTGCTCTACTGATTTCTCATTTTGTTTAAGAGGTTAAGCTACAGCAACCTTCCAGTCCACTGGGGGTTTTTGTTAATACCTAGATTTTCTTTCTCTCTTCAATTTACTTGTGGAAGTCATAGCAAAATGGGGTATTTTGTAGTACCTAACATGACCTAAAGTTATAGAACAGTCTGTTTTGTACGTAGACTTCTGTTTAACCAAGTGGAATAAAACAGAAAAGTGGCCTGGTTTAAGGCATGTAAGACCTTCCAGTGATCTGAAAGGCTGCCTGATGTTTATATAAGAACTGGTTGCTCTAATGAGAGTACATCTCTGCTTACAGTTGTTGTGCACAAGCACAGCAATTTATGTTCTGTTTCTTGTACAAGCACATGGAATTTTCTGTTCAGGACAAAAAGGATTTTTCCTCTGACAAATGCTATTTTGTCACTTGGCAGATGTGCTGTAACAGCTGGAGTGCTTTTGTATCACTTTCAATGAAAGATTGCCTGAGTGCTGGGTGTTTTAACTGTTTTATGCATTAAATGTTTCCAGAGTGGTGTTTGATCTTTTTTCTGGGTGATGATATTATTATTATTATTATTATTATTATTATTATTATTATTATTACTGTAGGTAGGCAGGTTTTGGATGTGGTGAGGAGTATTGAGCAGTATGGTAACTACTACTACTAACTGTATAGATTAGTAGCAACAGTTCAGTTCTCTGTAGGAATGCAAAGGGTCAAGATATTTCCTAATACTGGAAAATCCTGCATTTTCCCTGTGTCTCTCTACACCCCTCCCTCTCCTCACCCCCCAGAAGTTCTGTTTCTAAAAGAAATATCCTAGATCCCTAACATCAGATTTCTGTAAATTAGTTGGTATGATGTAATGTTGGAAGTGTATTTTCCCTTCTGGAAAAAAACCTCACAAAAATCTCTGATGCATCTAATGGGTATTGCTGATTTTGTTCCCTTTTGAAATATGAACTAGGAGGAAAATTGTTTTTGTATTATTGGACAAGTATCCATGCATATCTGTTCCAAAATACATAAAGTAATTCCTCAGGAGCTTATGGGGTTTTATCTCAAAATTAATTCAGACAAATTGATTTTGATACTCTTTGTTTCCTTCTTTTTTTTTTAGTAGAGTTTGCCACTTTTGAAAGGAGGTTGTGGATCAGATGTCACTAATAATAGTTCAGAGACTTAGAGTTCAGTATTTACAATAACATATAATAGAAGAAGTATAATTTGGGTGAAATCATGAGGATATTTTACATTTCAGAAATAAATATTCATTTCACAGAGGGGGAAATAAGGATAGTTTGAAATACCTGCAGAGTCAATTTTTCTTTGAAATGAGCATAAATCAGACACAAATACCTTCAGAAAGTGGAGGACATTGGTCACAGGATTTTCATGCATGAGGGTTTGAATAACTTTGTCCAAAACTTTCTCTGTTGTCTAGCTTTCTTACAAAACGAATTTTGAATAGAACTGAGAAGTGTCTTGAAATGCTGTGAAATGCAGTTTCTGAAGCTCAATTTAGTAACTGATAGAAGAGCTGTAGGAAAAAAGCATTAATCTGCTGCCAAGGAGAGTGTCACAATCATGAGCCTGCACAGTTGGCTTTTGATGAGTTTTGTTCCTAAAGGAATATTAAGAACAGAGCATGGATTAAGATATTGGAAAATGTCTAATTTCTGTATAACCAGAGAAGCACTATGAACAGATAATATCCTGAAGATTGTATATATGGCATTTATTTTCAGAACAATTATTTTATAGGCTCTATAATTATATTTTATAGGTCATCTTTAGTAATTCATAGTAGAAAAGCATACAAAATGGATGAGGGGACCTGTACTTAAAATGTCATGTTATTCATACTTTTGACTGAGGAGGCCTTGACTCTTACATGAGGGACCATAAGAGTTTTGAAAAGAGCCAAGTAACTTGACATAACCTTTTTTTTTTTTTTT
>VZRS01002385.1:270462-475313 GCA_013398055.1 Ifrita kowaldi
TTTTTTTAATCTAGCAGTTTTAGTAAGTCTTCAATAGAGTTTTCCTTCTTAAGAAAAAGGAATTTTTATGGTTAGGTTTTATTCCAAGCTTTTCCCCATGGCCTTCTACAGCAAGGAGAGAGCTTTTTAAATAACAGGAGAGTGATTTTTGTGCTCAAGTCATTTATGGTTTTATTCTGTGTTTAAAAAATGAGGAAAATAAGTGTCTAGATGGTTTCTTGGGCTTCAATGCAAGAATCACAGAAGTCTTTTCTTCAGGAGAGGTTGTACATATTTGCGCAATGCACAGATAAATGACTGGTTTAAATAGATGGTCTTGGTTCTTTTCCTTTCATGAACTTCCATCCCCAAAGACATGCACCTGTGTAATGGCAATTTGTGGCAGTTTCTTAGGATTCTAGTTTTCTTGGACTTTTTGGGGTTTTTTTGTTAAACTTCCAGCATACATCAGAGGTTACATAGTTTAGATTTCTTAATGGTATTTTTGGCAGCTGCCATGGCAAGCAGTGCTTTTTGCAGTTTAAATATTAGGCCCTAGTTTGTTTCTACCTCATATACATCAGTGTTCAGTAATTAAATATTGCTACCTACTGACTCTTCTCCCATCTTTCAAAGTGTTTTTTTCTTGCAATTTTAAGATGTGAAACAGTGTTAATTCTATTACCCAGTGAGATGATTTTTTGTTTTAGAGAATTACAGTTTTGTTTACAATTCTGAAGTCTTAGTCTATCAAAGTCCATCGACAGTCAAGAACTCAGAATACATTTCTAGCTGAATTGTGGTTTCTAACGCACCAGTTTTTCTGGTGACTTTTAACACATGTAGAGTTACTTCAATTCCTTTTCACTATAGCTTAAAGCATTTTAGTCTGTTTTCATTACTCCTCCCTTGATGTTTTCAGAACTTATGTGCATCTGTTTGTTCTTTTTTCTTCTTCGGTGGAAGACCATTGATACAGTATATAATTTGGCTTTATGGCTTGTATCTTTTATCAGTTTGGGGTGTACTTGCTGCATATTTTTTTCACCACTTATTTGGTTTTTACCTTAGCCTCTTTAGGAGAAGAGTGAAAGAAACTAATCAGCTTTGAAGGTTTCGTTCTGTGTACCTTTGCATTAAAATTGTGCATGTGTGTCCAGAGAACTGACTCTGATGAAACCATTTATAATGGGAAATACACTAATAGGTCTCAGAAGATTTGCTGGAGAAATTTTAGTAAAATTGATCGGTGTAAGCTAGAGTTCCTTGAGGAATTTTTTCTCCAGGTGTATTTGAATAATGTTACTTCACCGAGCAATGAAAGCTATTGTCTTGGACTGCGAATCCCAGTGCTGTGAAGAGGTTGTCTTTGGATAAGCCTTTGTCACTAATGATGCTCTGACATTTACTAGTAGTGAGTTGTGGTTTCTCATGTTAGTTGAATGCATCCCTTGTGATGGCAGGATGAATGAACTTCAAAAGGAAGTGATAATTATGGTAATTGTGTTGCAGGTGTTACTAGTAAATGTGTGTATCAATACATATGCCCATATGTTTATGCGCACTGGAGAAACAGAAAACAGTGATCTTTTGAAATACTGAAGCTCTTCTGTTTAAGAAACAATATTCTTTTAGGAGGCAGAGATTAAAGTTGTTGGAGATCTAAATCATCTTTATTCATATTTTTGTTTGTAAATGAAACTGCAGCAGTTTACATGTTTCGTTAATTGAATAATGAAAGTATTTGAAATAAGAAACTGGGGTGGGGGGGAGTGGGGCATGTTCCGGCTCTTGCTGAAAATGTTCCATAACAAGTTAAATCTTGAAGGAAAGACTGGTCAAAATATTTGATGCTTGAATCAAATCACCCAAAAAAGAATGGGGTAAAAGAATTCCAGGTATAACTTTCCAAAAGTGTCTGAAAATGTGGTGTCGGGAATTGCTTTTCTAAAACTGCAAATATTTGTGATGCATCCCATTTAGGATTAAGAGCTCAAATCTGCAGTAATTTCTTATTTTTTGATGGGCTGAGAGCAGTTAACTCCTGCTCTCAGTGCAGAGGTGAAATACGTGGTCTCCCTGTGAGTGGTTTAGTCATGGTTTTTGTATCAATACAATTTATATTAACATAGTTTTAGGATTCTTAGATTTCTTGAATAAATGAAAGAAATTACAGCTGACTCTTGGCCATAATGGTGCCTCTAAAGTAAAATATTTCAGATAAAATTTTCAAATGAATTTTACCAATAGGCATTAAAACCCTTCACTCTTTAACTGGATGAAAGATGTAAACTTTAATAGTTTTCTTGGTGTTGTTGCCAAAGACCAGTGACATGAATAATGAAAAGAAAATATTTGCTTGCTGCTTCTGAAAGACAGTAATATTCATGTTTTTGCCTTAAAATAAGGAATAGAAAACCTTTCAATATTATCCAGTTGCTCCTCTGTGTAATGCAACCACAATGCAACCATAGTGCATTAAGCAATTGTACTTAGATTTTTGCGTGGCATTCTTTGCAATGATACAGCTTAAGTGAGGTGTAGCTCCTTTTTTTTCAAATAAAATTTACAATTTTTATAGTGGGATGTTATTTAAGGGTGGGAGTTGAATGGCACTTCGGAAGTAATGTGATTTAATTACATTAGTCAGTGCTTTTGTATATGCACAAGAATTGCATCTTACTTTGTATAAATACTACAGTCCTCATGAAATAATATGTCAAAACAAAATGTTTTTATCTAGTCAAAACTCCTGCATTTCGAGTGCTGAAAACCTGCCCTGTCATTGCTAGATTCCTCTGACTATCTTATTACTCTACACGGATATAATGAACTGAAAATACATTGATTCAAGAAGTTAAAAAATTTCTGTATTTTGGTACAACAAGAGATTTGTTTAATCCAAATACAAATTTAAAAAAGTAGCCTAATGAACTATAATAATAATATCGCAGTTCCTAAGATCTTTTGTTACAGATAAATTTGTCATGGGGCTAATTAAAGCTGTGAAATATGTTTGTATCTATGGGAAGGTGAACAAAGTTCCTGGAAATATTTTTTGCACTAATACGTTCTTTGCTTGGCAGGTAATTTAAATTTAATGAGGATGTGTAGCATTACTGAAAAATTATTATATGCATAAGGCCTCCTTTTACTTGGAGGCATAAGAATTGAGGAATTCAATTGTATAAGAAGGAAAAAAAAAAGACATGGTGTTCTGTTGATGGATGAGAATGAGGATTTATTTTGAGCTTTGGTGTTCAATCATCTCTTAATCCGTATTGTTTCTGACAGAGTTGTTAACACTCTTTTTTCACAGTACATGAGGAGTTCTTAAAAAATTTTTATTAATGTAATTTCTTTACTCTTCCTAATTTGTGAGAGGTCGAGACTGAAAGCAGGGTTGGTTTAGCTACATTTTGTTTCCACTTATGTTATAAAAAAAAAAAAACCCAACAAAGCAAAAAAACCACCTATTAAGGTTAACAAAAACATTTAAATTATAGTCTTACCCTGAAAGAAGACAGCTCCGTATAAGCAGAAGTATAAAATGCCCTACCCAAGTCTAGGGGAGGTTCTCAGAAAGTCTTGCACAAGTTCCTAAAGACTCTGAAAGCTGACCCAGAATATGGTTAACTATTATATTGCCTAGCAATCTAGGAATCTTTAGCATGAAATAGGGCAAAAGCGAGCATCCCAAAGCATTTTTGGTTGTGATCACAAATACATATTGAAAATTATTGGTATGCTTAGAAGTCATGATTTAAACAATACTTTAGCACAGGAATTTAAAGAGTTAAAAGGAAAATAATTTTTATGGGAAGCTCATTTGATATATGGCAACTAATCCAAAGGTTCTTGATATAAAAAGCTAATAAAGCCTCTGATTTTGTTTATTCAACTAATGAGAAATTGAAGTTGACCTTTTATTTCCTGCTGATTGTGAGGTAACAGGGTAGCAGTGAAGTGCTGGGAAGTTTACTAGCCAAGTTTGATGTGGTCAAAAAAAGGAAGCCAGTAAAAAGAAAAGGGGGAAATGATGGCCTGGTTAGGATTCTGAATGAGATTTGTAGATTGGGTGGACAGAGACAGTTCTGGGTGAAATGGTTTGATCAGTGAAAAGGGTAATTGAATTTGAGGTTTAAGATGTGAAAGCAAAAGAAATAAAACCATGGACAAACCCCTGAAGAATCTGTATAGAAAACACAGAGCAGAGAACAAGGGGAACCCACTTAGCAGAAACATGGAAGGAGTGATGTGATTTGATAAGAAATGGATCTCATGGAAACTGATGAAAAATCAGATCCATGAGGAAGTAAACTTCTTTACAGTGGGGAGGGTTAAGGAGGTTAAAGACAGAGTATTGGTTCTGGTGTATATAGTTAAGCAGATATCAGAAATTTTGGCAAGAGCAATTTTTGTTGTAAAGGACTTCTTTAAAAAGGATGACACAAACAGAGGGAAACTTCAGGGATCAGTTGTAAATACTGTGTTCTTTGAGCTTGTCAGTGAAAAGACATGATGTACAATGATAGTCCTACAGATGCACAAGCCACAAATGTTCTAGTATAGTTTAGTTTTTCTATAGCTTACACTACATGAATCTGTAATAATAAAAAATATATATAGGCTAATAAAGTCAGTCTGTTCAGCTCAGGGCTGATTCTTTTGGTTAATAGCATAATCTGTGTTCAAATGGAAGAAAAGGCATAAGACTATGTAAAAAATAGTTATTCCATATGTACCTATTAAGAAGATATGCAAACAGTTGCCATAGTAAATGTTGGTAAGTTATAATTTAAATAATTTTGTACTCTCCCTTACAGGAGAGAGAAACTAGTTCCTTTAGTGAACATACATAATTCATATATATATAAAATTCACATACATATATAGATATGATATATGTGCCGCCAGTTTTGTTCATTCATTTTTTCTAAGCTGTGTTTAAAAAAAAAAATTTGGATGAGAATTTAATAGTTCAACCTGAAAAATACATTTTAAATGCCCTTAAGTATCTTGATTGTGCTTGCACTGTTAATAGTAGTTCTTTAGCAGGGATGATGGGAAATAGTTGTATATTTTGTAAGGAATTCTCAGAATTTCTTGGAGAAATAATAGCATTAAGAAAAGAAGATCTGCAAGAGCTGATGTTAAATATCCATTGTTTCTTGGTTATGTTTTGTATATCTATTTGTTGTGGTATGTTCCTGTTGTTCTAACATTGTTTTAATCCTCTGTATGTAAAATTTATGTGCAGTAACATAAACCTGAAGGAGGAAGCTTGGTTGCCAAAAGATAATTTGGTAAATATATTTTTTTCAGATATCTTTTGATATATAATCCTACGGAACAAGAGCGATTTTCAGTGGTTTCAGTCAATGTGAATTCACCCAGAGTTAAATTATTGTCTCCTTTGGGAAAACCTGTTACTCTCCAAATTAGTGCTGTTTGGGATGGAGCAACTACAGTATCACATGAAGCTTATCAGGTACCCTACTTTAAGTAAAAAGCATTAAAATATGTTTTTTGACAGATGCTGTAGCTTCATAGTTGAAGAAAATGGAAAGCATGTTTTATATGTTCTATTCTCTGTAGACAGTACTGTTGATTCAGTCATTTTGAGAAAAAAAAACCAACAAAAACCCCTAAAAAATCAACATACATGTGTTTAGCATTAATATTTCTTAAACTGATAAACTTTTGTGATATCATTTATTACATTTAAAGGATCAGTTTCAGCTGCATGACTGGAAAATACTAGATGTGTGTCTTTTTCCCTAACTTTCCTCAGGCTGCTTCTTCCTTTAAGTGCTAACACACAGTCACACAAGCCTGTATGTTCTCAAGCACTCCAGCTGGAAGGTCTTGTAGGTGCAATGACTTAAGCATTTACATTCAGATGTTTTCTTCCCTTCCAAATACTCGAGCTGGACAGATATCTTCAAGCCCACCTCCTGTTTTTTGTTCGAAACAAAACTGCTGAGAATTTTTGAGTTGTACATCATTATAGAAGATTGTCCTCAATGATCAGAAACTTACTTTGCTAAATTTTTAATGATACAGTAATAGTGTATTATTGTAATAGTAATACTGTGTTGCTTTCAGGCTTATGTTTTGATTTCTTTTGATGTAGGAACTTCATTCAGGATAATATTTCTGTGAAGACAATTCAGTAACTGTCTCTCAGTTGTATTCCAAAGGGATAATTTTTGTGGGTAAACATTGTTAAGCAGCTCAACCCCATGCACCTGCTTGTTCACTGACTCAGTGGGGTGGAGGAGAAAGTTGGATGGATAATGGTGAGAAAGCTCGTGGGTAAAGCTGAAGCTGTGCACACAAGCAGAGCAAAACAAGGAATTCATTCACTGTGTCTCAAGTTTGGGCAGGTGCTCAGCCAATCCCAGCAGAGTGCGGCTCCATCACACGGGGCAGTGACTTGGAAAGGCAAACCCCATCACTCCAAACATCCCTTCTTCCTTTTTCTTCTCACAGTTTTTGTTGCTGAGCATGATGTCACATGCTTTGGAATATCCCTTTTGTCAGCTGGGGTCAGCTGTCCCGGCTGTGTGCCCTCCCAGCTCCTTGTGCACCCCGGCCTCGTCCCTGGTGGAGCAGCAGAAAGGGCCCTGATGCTGCATAAGCCCTGCTCAGCCGTAGCTGAAACATCCCTGTGTTATCAATGTGGTTAATACTGAAACCAAGCACCGTATGTGCTACTATGAAGAAATTTAAGTTTATTCCAGCCAAAACCAGCACAATAATTAGTATTTTTATTGCCTGAAGAAGAGGAAATGAAATGACTTATCTGGACCTCAAATTCTAAACAAATTGCTTTGGAGATGTACCTTGCATACTACTCTTCTGTGCAGATTATAGCTCCTAAAAAAAACAGAGACTAAAAATGAGACATTTGCTTTATACTTAGTTGTTTAAATTCAGGCATTTTTGAATTTAAATTTCAAACTGAAGCGATAAGTAGAGTCCGCGTGCACTTGATCCAGTACGCATGCATCTTCAATGAAAAGCAGATATTTCAGAACCGCATACCACAGCTAACATTCTTAACAAGATTGAAAATTATTATTGCATTAATATAATGGTAATCTTGATGCTAAGCAAGTTACTGATGTAGATATTTTTGTTTGATAATTCTTTGTATTTATTTATGGACTATAGGAACACTCAGCCATCCTAAAATTATTCAAGCAAACGGAGTTACTCTGAACATAAATTCAGTATAGAAAGTTGATATTTTGCTATTTCTAGTAATGACTACTTATTTGCTCCCAACAGATCTCTTTTGTGGCACATCTACCACCTCTTGGGATTGGAGTTTACCAGCTTTTGGAGGATGACAGTTCAGAAGCAGTTTTAGCTGACTATAACATATATGTAAGGAATAGCAGACAGGAGAAGCCAGACAGAGTTTTCAAGATAAAAGAGATGCAGAATTCTGTGGATAATATAATCTTAGAAAATGCGTACATGAAACTGTGGTTTTCTGGAATGTCTGGATTACTGGAGGTATGTTATGTTTTACTTTTTTGAGAACTTTTGTGCTTCTTTATGGAAACCTAACATGAATCTCTGTCCTTTTAGAAAATAAATACCAAAGAAGATGGTAAAAACCATCAAATGAAGGTGGAGTTTGCTTGGTATGGGACTACCAGTAACCGAGATAAAAGTGGAGCTTATCTCTTCTTACCAGATGGAGCTGCCAAGGTAAACCTTCTGTTTGCAAAGAGATTCTACTCTTGAAGTAACTTGAAGTGTTTGGCAAATACAGATTGGAAGAGCTAGTTGTCCCCAAAACTGAAATAAAAGCTGTGTAGCTAGACATAATGACATCAGTTACTGAAATGATTGGCAGAAGTTCGTACTTCCTAACCCTACATCAGAGCAAAAACACGATAGAAACTTGAAAATGTGAAAATCTAGGGAATGTTTATGATTCCCAGAAAAAACTTAAGATGTGATCCTTGCAAGAAATCCAGTGAGATGTGACCATTCATTATCAATGAAATAAGTTCATTTTCACTTCATATGGTGAAAATGTGTAGGACGTACTGATTCATTTCTACTTCTTCACTTTTCTGATTTTTAATATATTTTTTTAATTGTGAATGAGTTGCTTCTGGTTCAGAGCTACTTTTTAAGCTGATATTAGCATATTTAGTTTATTATAGTAATTAAGATACTGAGTCCCAATTGGTGAATATAAAGACAGAGTAGCAAGGAACCGTTCTGATTTAGTTCTCTAGGGTTATCTGTATTTTTAGCTGTGTAATTACTGGAGAGCAACAGCATACTCCTATTAGTTTTCAAATTGGAAATTGGGAAATGGCAGTGTTCTTACAGTGACTTAATTACCATATGGAGCCTACTCTACCCCTTTTGGAACAGGAACGGTGATATTTCAGACGGCAAAAGATAAAATAACGAACATTTATGAAGCTAGCTAGTTGGCAGCGTATTTCTTCTGAGTTCCTCTTGTGAAAAGCTAAGTTGCATGCAAATATGAGTTCTATGCTTACCGTTTTAGGAAATACGCAAGAGTTAATCATTCTACTTTTTGGCAGGAGGGAGGGGTGTTTGGTTTTTCTTTCTTCTTCTTTTTTTCCCCCCTCTTTTATGTAAATCAGTCTGGAAGGGACAGAACAGTTTACTTTTCTTTTAGCAGCCTTTCCTGGAAGCATAGCTTTTGAGGTCTGTGAGTTGACAGTTCTAAGCTATTTAGTATATTTAGTCCCATAATTGTTTATTTCAGATATCTTTATCAGGGTTCCCTTACCCTTCATTTTATATGTCATTTCATATTTCTTCATTTTATTGTGTTTTTATCTGTGAATACTGGAACAATATCACTTACAGTTTTTAAATTTTACCTTTTACTAACTGCGTTGTCACACTTTAATTTCATTTTATATTCTAATTCATCTTTTGCTTATAAAAATAATCACTAAATCTTGCAGTTATGTAATTTTAACTATGCCTTTAAGTTACTTGGTTTATTAAAGTAATCTGGACTAATTGAGGTAGCAAAATGGTATGGCTTAAGCAGAAGAAGTCTGTCACATGTCTGCAAGCACACCTAGAAAAGAAAAATGAAATTTAACTGCATTTTAAGTTAACATTAAAAGGGTGGTGTTCAACTTTTGTAACATTTTATACAATAAAAATGAAATTGTGATACTTCTGAAAATTCTGCTTCATTAATATTATGCTTCACCATAAGGCTCATTTGGCTTGCATTTTAATAACACTAATTAAGTTGCCCCACTGGGAATAACAATGTAATTCTGTAGTAGTTTCTAAACCAGTTTGAACTAATGTTTTCTGTCTTAAAAGAAACGCCATCTGTTCAGGGTTCTTAGTGTGATGTGGATTGACTAACTTTCTAAGTCCTTGCGTGAATTGGCAATAGGATAAATGGCAGGCAGTTTTCTTGATTTCTGGCTAGGTGTTTTGTTTTGGTTTTTTCCTTACCTCCCTTACCCTATGTATTACAGCAAAATTTGCAAAGAATAATTGCTCTTTATGTTGGACTATTTTCCTCTGGTACGAGTAGAGTTATATGTTTTCTTTGCCCTTGTTAATTGATTAATTTGTCATCTGATAAATCTTTTGGTTACTTTATTTTCAGTTCTGCAGTACTCAGAAATTATTTTTCTTCATCGGGTTTAATCATCTGTCTGGCCACAGTGCTAAACTACAACAAAGTCCAGAGCAGAGGCACAGAGCAGGTCCTCCATCCTACGGGTCTAGAGAGATAGGACAGTCCTCCTACCATGCCTTTGTGTTTTCTGCGAAATCAAAGGAAAAAGCAAGGCACCAGGGAAAAAGGCAGCATTTTAGTGTTTTTAAATGGCAGTGCAGTGTAACTGATTGACAGTGTTACCAAAATTTGGAAGGAAGGGGTTTCCTTGGGCTTTGCAACAAATATAAACAAAAGTGTCCTGTTCATGAAGAGAAAACATGTTTTTATCTCCTGTGATTTTGTGAAGGATAGCCAACTCATATTTTTGTAGATCTGTGGAAAAAAACCCACAGTATTCAATAAACTTTGATACAATTAAGTGTCTGTATTTTCTTCTATGTATTCAAGACAAGTCAATACGTGATGACTTCTTACTAGCCCTGCTTGTTATCAATAGGGAATAGAGCAAAGCAGTTTCTTCCAAAGCGTCAGATGCTAAGTGTCTGTGGGATCAATGTGAATAGTTGATATTTTGTTTTACAAATAATTTTTTTCAGTATCAAAGTGATGGGTTTTGGTACACTCAGACTAAGAAATTTTGATTCTCCCTCAGGCAGCTGGTTCTGTGATTCTGTGTATGTACTAGTTCCCATAGGTACTTATGTACTTACAGAATATATAAGAAAACAGATTTTTTTTTTTTTTCCCTTGCAGGATCTCTAGTGCTAGAGCTAAAATACACGGTATTAACTCAATCTAATCTCAAACCCTGCCAAATAAGGGGCAATCTGCTATTGAAAAAACACCTTTTCCTGTAGCCTTTGTCTTGAGGTCTTCTTTTTAAATCTCAGACCTATCCGGAGCATTTCATCTGTGGTTGAAAACTTTCCCCTGGGCATAGTTTTTTTTGGCATCCAGACCAACAGCTGCTGCACTACCAGAAGTTTTCTGGCCACACTAAAATTGTTAGGAGTGCTTTACTTGTCTACAAGGGGAGAAGCTTATTGCCTGTTCTTCATGCCTCCAGGCTGCAATATGCCATGCTGTATTCTATACAAGCCAGTAAATATTTTGGTGAAGGTGTATCTCCAGCTATGTCCATCCTTTGGCACCTGTTTTGATGTTAAGTATTTTGATGTATCCTAGGGATCCAAGTATTCTCCCTTAAAATTCCTAGCTAGCTTCTCTCCAGCCTTCCTGCCCACTTTCTTTCCAAAGGAAGGTTGTCTTAATTCTCTTGAATATGAGTACAGAAAGATGATTTCTGAACCCTTTGACCCATAGTTCTGTTATCTTGTTTCTGAAAAATACTGATTTCCAGGCTCAACAAAAACTGCCTCAGCAGGCTGGTGGATCTTGTACAATGGAATTCATTCCAGTGGAGTTGAGGGGAACAGATATTGCAGCGGCTATTTATTTTAACTCTTTAGAAAGTGGAGTCTTCAGCCTTTTACATTCCTGTGTTACTCATCCAGCATCTCTCCATTTTGCTGGCTAGCTCCAGTGAGAGCCCAGCAAGAAATACTCCTACAAACTATGGCAGACCGTAAGATCTGTGTTACTTTGATAACAGAATATATTTGGCAGTCTGCTGTCTGTGCAAGTAACATTCTCCTGGGTCACAGGTCATTTGTTTGTCCTGATGACCTCAGGTTTCTCAGTTCATTTTCTGAGAGTTCCTTCAGGTGCTGTTTCAGTCTGTCTTTGCTAGCTTGAGTGTCTTCATGTTGCTGTAGCCTGCAGGGAGGATTTTGAAGGGTCTGAGTATTCCACCATTTGGTTTGTCATCCAGTCAGTTCCTCTGTGGGATTTTTAACTTCCAGAAGCCATGTAGTCACAGGTTAAATGAGTTTGTCTTCTCTACCTATGTGTGATAGAAAAGCAAAAACAATCTCTTCTGCCAGAAGGGGAGAATTCAGTCTACAGTTATGGATATTGTCAGTTTTTCACGGAAATAAGATGTTCTACCCTGAGATCTGGTCTTCAAATTTCTTTTATCTCAGCATATTAGTTCATTGGGCTTATATGCCCCCTGAATACCACATTTCTGCTGTATTTCTCACCTAGCAAATGCGTTTTGCATAATAGATAACATTTGTCTGTCTTATTGACAAGATGAGACCCTATGGAAGTATTCCATCATTTTTTCATGTAGACTATCAAGAAGTCCAAAACACTCTTTTGAGGGTTTTTATTGATTGACTGGATAAGATTTTCAGTAGGAAAAAGCCCTCTCTCCCAAAACCAAACAATCTTATCAAAGTGTAAGTAGATGTGATTTCTCTTCCAAAATCCTGTACAAAATATTCCTGTAGTTGATAACTGCAGAGTTGCTTCTTGGAGCTCTGGCAAAGCTTTTATTAAGCAGTATTCTGAAGCTTTAAGAATAAGTATGTGAATAGAAAAAGCAGACTTTTAGCCCTTGAAATTCTCTTTCAGTTTTTTCTGTTCTACAATACTTCTTGAAATCTTCCCTGTAAATATACAGAGTTATATGCTCGAAGAATGTTGGACATTTACCTGTACTTGTTCTTCTCTAGTATGTTTTCTCTGTATATATGTAAGCTTGATCTCTGCTCTTCCTCAAGATGCATTCGATCTTTGGTGTCATTGCTTCAAGAAAGACCTGTCCTGTGCTCTGTCCTTATGGCCGTGCTACATACAGAAGGAAGGCAGCCACTCTCTGAGGGCTTTCTGCCTACGTGTTTTTCAAGAATTTGTGATGGGGTTTTTTTGAGTGAAGTCTTTATTTACAGCTGTTTCCCTGTCAAAGTGATTGTGTGTGTTGTGTTTTCATTTTGGCTTGTACACTGTCAATATTTAATTCATTTTTACCTTTGCAGCCATCCATTTATTTCCATCTAGAGCACATAGTTTAGTTTGGGATCTATTGGCTTTTAAAAAACAGTTGTTGTTTGCCTAGCAAAGACTCTAAATGCTGTGACTACATGGAAAAATAATTTTCTTCACCTCTTTGGTTTGATTGTTGATATGCAAAATTTGTCCTAGTCTGTGGGAGCCATGAGTAGCCATTGTCCTTGTTGACTTCTCGTAATGATTCCCAGCCCTACCCTCCATTCCAGAGACCTCCTACTGGCAGTAGCTGTTTCTGATGAAGAAAAAGCTTTCCCTTCTACTTTCAAAAGGATATGCAATTTGATCCCCAAGGCAGAGTAGGAGAGGCTTTCTTTATTCAGTGTACCACTGACAGAGGGAGTTAAACCACGTGCCACAAATTATGACCCTACAGTATTTAATTACTGGTTGGCAGTTACAATTTTGCTAGCAAAAGACCTCAATCCAGATGCAATATCAATGCATTCATGTGCTTGTCTGTAGACCTTGTGTCCATTAATCCTCATAAAATACTTGTGAGATATGTAATGAGACTTTACCTAATTTTACCTAAAGAAAATGTGAGACTCAAGAGAAGTTGCTGAATTTCAGATTAGGAGTAATTTTTTAATCTTCAGGTTTTTAGATCTCAAATGGTTTAAAAAAATAAAATGCTATTTTAATAGTTATTAAATACTTCAATTTTTGACACTGCATTTAGGCAAAACTTCCAAAATACTTACTCTGACTTTGTTTTCTTTTTGTAGCCTTATATTTTTACAGACCCACCTGCCATAAGAGTTGCTCATGGAAAGATTTTCTCAGAAGTTGTTTGTTTTTTTCACCACATGACACATACCATGCGGCTGTATAAAGTCCAGGGTAAGAACTGTGAAATTCTGTCTCTCTTGACAGTTATTTTACATCACTACGGTTTGGATCCTAGCTGCCTTTTTAATGTTTAAATGCAGTTCTGTCTGCACTAGTGCAGAGTTCATGAGACTGAAGTTGTATTGACTCCAGTGCAGTCTGATTCCTCTCTGAGTATCATGCTAGTCATTAAGCTGGTGTACTTGAACTCAACAGATTTGTTAGATACCTCTCCAGACTTTACTGACTCATCTGGATGCTGTAAATAGCTGTACATTTTGGAAATCAGACAAAAAGTAGAAATATCTTGGAGGTAAGGTAAAAAAAATAGTTTCTTTCACAGTTTCACATTGGCTGATGGAAGTACAATATATATTAATGGCCTTAATAGAGAAGTCTAGTTTGCTTCACAGCTCCAGGCCTTAGTTTTTTATGACCTTCCTTAGTATGTCCTTTATCTGCTTGGAAGAGCTTGTAACAGAATTGGCTGTGTCTGTTGAGAGGCACCAGCACCAAAGATCAACTTTTTGGTTCTTAGGACATAACATCATACCAGTTTTACCTTGTTTTCTTCAGTAAGGCTTTCAGGTTCTTGTCTTCTTACTGTTCAGCTACTGATTTCCAAGGAAATTCTAGTTAAACAGTCATTTTGGAAACTTTCTACCCTTCCAAACTTGATTAAATAGGCCACTGAAAAATGTAAGAGGAGGAAATCATGGTGCAATTGTATACAATTATTTTCCTATGGAAACTTGAGTTAACATGCATAAGTGTATCTTTCTGCAGTTAAGGAACATACATTTTCAGTTATTCATTATTTGTATTTACTGGAATTCTGAAATAAAGAAGCACTGGTTAATGTTTTCAGTTGAAGGAACTTACATGTTTTGTATTAGCAACTTTACTGCAGGAGTCAAATTGCCTTCATGTTTTTTAAAGTCTTATTTATAAATTCTTTTCCTAAACAACTTAAAAAAAAAAAAAAGGAAGTTATAAGTACTTTCAAAGTCTTTGCACTTTTCATTCTTTCTTTTAGGTTTCAAAAATAGTATTGACATAATCTGTTTGATTTTTGGGTTTGGATTTTTTTTTTTGTTTCGTTTTAGTTCTAGTGTGTTTCACTCTAGAACTAAAATTGATTTGGATGCCTCATTTTTGTGACATGTGTCCATTGAAGTTTGAAGTTGCTGGAGTTTATACATATGCCAAAAGCTGATCAGAGTTCATACAGCTGATACAGTAATTATGGATCAAACATTTGCTCACACTCCTTAGGAACACAAACCAAGACTTTGCATAGTAATTTGTTGTTGAAGATCCTAAGGAAACACAACTTGTATTCAAGATTATGGTTTCTTGGTTTTAGGTGACAAGTATGTAAAATCAGCTTAGAGCAAAAAAGGTACCTTGAGGTCAAGAGGTACCAGGTTGCCAAGAATGTGGAAAGAAAGTTACATTCCTGTGTGAGTTTCAGTAAATTAAAATTCTCAGCAAGGAGGGAACTTATATAGGTGGATAGTGAAGTGGAGGGAAAGAGCCTGAAAAGCCTTTTTTTTTTTTTGTTAGGGTGAGGTTATTTTAAAGTTGATTTTTCGTAGTACTCCCTTTTCTTTAATTCACTACTAAATGCCTACGAGAAGTATTTTACTTCCCTTTCACAGTTACCAGAAAATGAGTTGTCAGTGAAAAATCACTTGCTTGCCAATTCCTAACACTTAAGTTTATGTTTCCTCGTGAGTGTACTGTCTACTTTTTTCCTTTGGTTTTTCTAACAATTTTTAATTAATCATGATGTTTCAATACTTACACCATTACATATGTAATGTGTACATGGGTAAGTCCTGTATCATGCTTCTAGCTTTGACAAGGAAAAATGATGCAAAATATATATTATATATTGTCTGTTTGCTTTTTGGTGTGTTTTTATTTAAATTTCTTCAAGTGTTCTTTCTCAAAGTTTAAAATTTGATAGCTTTGCATCGTTATTTTGCTAAGGTCTATTTCCTTTGGTTTGTAAGGGAAGTTATTTATAAAGCGTTACTTCAATTAAAATAAGATATTTTGAAGTCTTACTAGATACGTACAGTAAAAAAGCATGTGGAAAAAATCAATATGTGTATGTGTATAAATACATTTTGATTTCAAATAAGGACCTGATCTCCTGTTGTTACTTACCTGCTTGCCAAGGGGCAGCAAGCCTGATTGTGTGGCTAATCCAGTTGTTGGACAGTACTTCCAAGTCCTACATCTTCTTCAGCAATTTTGGGGAAAAAAACAGCTTTTACCTCTTTTGGCTTTAAAATTCTCTTGATTTTGGGGAGAAAATACTCTGGGTTGACAACTCTGTTTGGTAATTGACCATTGAGTGATTTTTAACTTATGCTGCCATTGGCATCTGTTTTTGATATTAGCATGATTTTGTTAATCTTTTTATCAGAAGCTTCAAATGCTTTATTTTCTTCATAGTTGTATTTTTGTATTATCTCGAATTATGTAGTACAAAAATGATGAAATTCTAAGCTAAAATACTGTATTCTTCTTCAATGTACTCATGCTTTTAAATATTTGGAAAAAGTACTTTAAATATTTGGAAAATCTCTGACTGGGGGCATCAAAAGTGGAGCATATAAATCCACATAATCCAGACTAGGTTTGGGAAAATAGACGTAATTAGCTGAACCAAATGTTTTCCATTTAGTACTGAAGTTTAATAGCCATTGGTAAATGTTAACATTTTAACAGTTGCTGTGCTTCTGCAGGTGGCACTCAGATTTTAAAATAGACAAGAAAACAAATATGTATCTCTGTTGTGCTTGGTGCAATTCTTTTCACAATCATTAGTCCCATCAGACTACAGAAAGGGTAGAAGTGGTGATGGTGAATGATGGTATGATTTCACTCCAGACTGTGTCTTGAACTGTTTGAAAAGGTCAGGTTATTATTAAAGGTATTTAATTTTCAGTACAAGGCACTGTAGAAAAAAAATTCTCACTGAACAACTTGTCTGAATTTTCAGACACCTAATCCTTCTTTTAATAAATACGAGTCCTTTCCCTGTCAACAAAGTTTTGTGTCCTGCTTGTGATTGTATCAGTTGAAATTTCTTAATTCACTGTCCTTAAGGAAGATTCTTGCTCCTTTAGTTAAAAACAGCTGCTCACAGTTTCCTGCTCAGTTGAACAGTTCTATCAAGACGCTGCTAACTTCATTCTTGTCTGGGAATGGTGACAGCTGCTTAAGAGTGAAGGGGAGAAGTGACTGACCAGGTCTTGCTCCAGCATATTTATTTAAAGACAGCACTTAACAGTTGTGTGCTGTTTCCTACTGATGTACTGGAACCCACACTGGTTCTTGCCATGTATTGCTCCTGTTCCCCTTCAGTGCTCTCTTTCAGACTGTCTGTTCAATTTGTACCAAATTAGAAATACTGCTCTATCATCTGTCACATAACTGAACTGTCTTCCAATATCTGGTTAGACATAACAGAAAACAAAAACTAGATTGCTGTGTTCTGGGAGCACAGTCGTTCTTGTACATGTGGCAATCACTTTTAGAGATTTTAAATGTGTCTTTTTCACATAGGTCTGGAAGGACAGTCTCTTGAAGTTTCCAATATTGTGGACATTAGAGGAGAATATAATCGTGAACTTGCAATGAGAATTTCATCTGACATAAACAGTCAAAATAGATTCTATACTGATCTTAATGGATATCAGGTAATTGTCATCTTTTAATTGTAAAACCTAAGGGTGTCAGGGTTTGACTGTCTAAATGTAAAGAGCTTATACTAAACAAATTGTCATGTTAAACTGCACTAATCATTTAAAAGGAAAAATGCTTTTTAAAAATGCATCTCTTATAAAATTTGATGTAGACCAGATGAAGAAGTAAGTGTGTGCTTTAAAGGAGCTTGTTGAATACTCCTTTATATGCTTTTTAACATAAGAATTATAATACAGCAAGTCACCATGTGGTTGCTTATATATAGGCATGCCTTCTTTCCCTCTGCTTTGCTTATTTAGTTAGAGCCATTGGATAACACAGTGATAAGTATACATAAGGACCAGACCTAGTGAAGAGCTGCTTACTGCTGTGTTTGAAATAAGTGATGTATTTTTGCGTGTATTATGCTTTTTCTATTAGTAATGCATCTGAGGAAATATAGTGGGACTATTGTCTTAATTTGAACTGTGCAGCTCACACAAATGAGAGAAAAATTGGTTTTCCTTACCTTCCTTTCTTGCTAAAAATAGTTTTGCAAATATAGGAGACCATGAATCCTGAGTAAAACACTACTTGTTTTCCAGTTACTGTGTAGTACTGCATTTTGCTAGAGACGGTGAATATTTAAGCATGAAAATAATTTTAATACTACTACCCAGTTGTCATGTAGCATTCAAGAATTCCAACAGCACTTCAATAAGTTCCCATTATAAACCAATAACTTCTTTTCTGCTACCTTAAATCTATTCACTGCTTGCTCTCTAGAGGAGAAAAAATTTTCTCTCATTTTATAACTGTGATTATTCCTTTTTGTAGGTTCCCTTGATGAATCTTTCACATTTTTTTTTTAATATTCTTTGATCTAAAAGTACATTGAAGTTACCATTTCCAAAGTGGTAATTTTAGCCACAAATCTCCAAAAAACTAAATAATACAGTTGAGTGAATGCTTTCGTGGTGGTTGTTCTTCCAAAGCACATGGGATAAATGTCTGAAAATGTCTTTGAAATTTAATTGCATAAAAAGAATGTACTTTATTGAAGTTTGTGTTCATAATGCAGATCCAGCCCAGACTGACGTTGAGCAAGTTGCCTCTTCAAGCAAATATCTATCCTATGACTACTATGGCTTATATACAAGATGTTGGCGTTCGTTTGACACTTCATTCAGCTCAGTCTCTGGGTGTTGCAAGCTTGAAAAATGGTAAACATAAGATGATAGATATAATAAAAGCCTCTCCTTCATGATTTTCTGAAATAGTTCATTCAGAGATTTCCATACTTTCCTACAAGCATTTGAAGACAGGAAGTAAATTTTGTCCAACTCCGAAAAGTTTTAGAATATGTCGCTAAGAGAGGAGGAAGAGGTTGGTCCCACATGTGATTCTGTCATCTTCAAAGATGTAAAGATCTCTCTCAAACTAGAGGCAGAGGAAAAGGATTGCAAAAAAGACAGAAGGAGCAATAAATTGTCAGAACTAGCTATTTTTTACCCAAGAACTCTGGTGGAACTCAGGAATGAAATAGCAGAACTAAAGGGGTTATTCTTTAGCAGAGGTAGCAGAGGATTTAAGAAGAATGCTGATCATGTTTTTTGTTCTCTTTGTTTGCTTTAGTGTAGACAGCACTAGTCTTAAGGTATATAGAGTATAGCCTAACTTCCCTGTCAAGGAAAAACAGCAGCAGCTTTTTGGAAGATTAGTGTGAGTGAAATAAAGGATAAATATGACCCTGGGTAAGAGTGAACATGCTTCTGAAACAAAATCATACCTCACAAATTTAATGGAGTACTTTGAAACAGCTGATGAATATGTTGACAAGAAAAATCAATTCATATTAAGAATTCCAAAAGAGACACAGTCTTGCTCCTTAGAGCAGAAAAGCGTATGATGAATGGCCTGGAGGACTGGAAACAGAGGACAGTTATTCAGTCTATTGGAATGGAGGAGGTATTCAAATAAAGCTAGAGGTAGTGGGCAAAATAAGATGTATAATTCATAACTTAAGATGTATAATTCCTTGCTGTAATATATATTGTCAGTTTAAGTTTATATGGTTTTGAAAAATAATGGAATGAGTACTCAGAAGAGAAAAAGTCCATCAAAAACTGCACCAAAACCTACTTCCCAGGTTGTTTTAAGAAAAATGCATAAATACTGTGTTCCGACAAAAGGTGAATACCATGCTGGCAGTATTAGCAAACCTAATTCACTTTAGGGCAGGGAGTTAACACTGACCTATACAGCGATGCTTTAAGAAAACCACAGTGGGAAATACCAGCCGTTTGTTCCACGTCTACTGGATACAAGACCCAAACCACATTTTTTCCTGCCTCCTCTTGCTGGAAACCCAGTTCCTATTGGTCTGATCTTGTGAATGACCCTGACATCTCCAATGCAGTTATGCACTCATTAAATGGGTATTGGAGACTAAATTAGTGTGCAGAGGCTTCGTTACCTGATAATAGTGTCTGTATTTGTTCTTTAACAATCTTAATATCTGAGTCACAGAATAATGCACCATCTAAATCCACATACACTCCCACTCTCTGCCATCAAATTAGGGAAGTTAAGGCTAGCACTGTTGGACATTTTGCAGTTAAGCATCAGGGAGAAACTGACCTTCTGTGAGCACTTGTTTCAAATCTGTCAGAAGACATTAGAGCCTTTTCACCTACTCCAGTTAAATAGAGGAACAACAGATGTATCCCCTACCTGACATGACATTGATTTCTTGACTGTTTTATTCTTTGGCAAACTGTATTATGTCATTCAAGATACACCAACATCAAATATTTACTCTGTGGCCACTAAGAAAGAAAGGAGAATTAATTAATCTGATTTGTTATCATTAAGTAATATTCCATTAAATTACTAAATTGGCTACCTTGTTCAGAAGGCATGTTGGATTCCTCAAAAAAGAAGAGAAATTAAGATGAAGGTTCAGTGGTTGCTAAATATTGTGTGCTTCATGACATTTTTCTGAAGGTCTTTCAGGAGCTCAGAGGGATCATGGAAGAAAATTCGAAAATCTTACAGTTTAGGCAAGCAACCCTCAGTATCTGTGTGCCTGCGTGTGAGACACAGGTGTGTCTCAAGGCATAACTCACCATCTGAAAGTTATGTGCACAGTACCTTAGTTCAAAATAGCAGTTTTTTCTTACTCACTGTCAGCTGATTTCTGTCCTGGATAGACAAAATCTGTTTGTTCTTGAGGGAAGGGAAGAACAAGTATTTAAGAAAATGGGGTAAGTGTTCGTAGAACACTGAAGTATAAGAAAGACAGCCTTAGTAAGCAGCCTTTTCTAGAAGCTTAAGTTGTGAATTTCTTATTCAGGATACAAATACTTCAGTCTTCCATTTTTACTTAGGAAACAAGTACACTTGTTTGAAGATTCAGTGTGCAAAAAACATAGCAGCCTTAATTACGTGCCCCAATCTGGTTCCCTTGTGGAGATAGAAAAGACTTGAAAAGAATGTGAACTTTGTTGTCCATCAGGCTATATATGATTTAACATCATGTTTAAAGAGCTGTTTTGAGTGGCCATGCTGCAGTTCAGTACAAACTCAGAACTTCATGCTCAGTGCTTATCCAGTGCAAAGTTCTTTCCTACTGCCACCGGTGAAGTTACCCATACGAGGAGTGATTGTGAGTATTTATATACTCCTGTTGATACCTATTTTTCCTTCTGGCTTCAAATGTGAAACAAAAGAATGGAGTACAAGGTGAAGACAGTTCCTCTACAGAAGGTCTCTCCATACAGCTGCAGCTGCTTGGGGTTGATTCTCATCTTGGGTGTTTGACTTCCAAGTATCCTTGTTGCAAATAATAGTTAATAGTAATAATTTTTCACGTTAAACTTTTGTTTAGACTCTGAAAGTAAATATTGCTGGACATTCTGCATAAAGGCTTGTGAAAATTTTTTGGCAGGTTATATACAGCCACAGTCCAGTGCTACTAACTCTTTTCATAATCAGTCCTAACAATATTGATCAGTGCTTACTCTGCCAAACTCAAGAGAAATATTATGATTTTTTAAAATAAGTTGAATTTTAGGGCAGGTTTTTTATGTTTAATAGAACCTTACATATTCTTGTCACTAGTATAATCCTTGTGTTGCTCTTTCAGGTCAGCTGGAAGTGATCATGGATCGCCGGCTTATGCAGGATGACAACCGTGGCCTTGGACAAGGTGTTCAAGATAACAAGATTACAGCTAATGTCTTCCGACTGCTGTTGGAAAGAAGACATGGAACAGATGTGGTAGGATTCACTGTCTGGATTTTTTTTGCCAGTTAAGATGAAAATATTTATTTCTGTTGCAGCAGCAAAGAACTCAGTAAAGAAATTATTCCATGAGCTGTAGAACTGAGAAAATGTAGCTTCCAAGGGAGTTTTGTCCTCTTGCTTACATAATCTGATTGTAAAGACTTCATCTCTCACTATTCCTCATGTAAATCCTGCAGTATCTACTTCCTCACTCACACTTCAACATATGAGTGGGGTACCATTATGGAAGTCTCTTTTTTCTTTTTTAATTACTTTTTTACTGAACAAGCTTTAAAAGCTGCTAATTAGTGTGAGTTCTGCTTCTTAACAATGTTAACTGAGTCTAAACAATGGTTGACAAATTATTTCAGTTGAATGTGTAGAAAGAAAAAGCCTCTTATAAATATAATTTTCCTAGGAAATAAGATTCAAGTGGAAATATTTAGATGCCAGACATAAAAACCTTTTCAGTTCATTATGATTCTAGGAAATTTGAGACCGTTTTGTTGTAAGGGTTTTTTTTTATTTGCACATATCTCCGTTTGCCTTTTTGTGTCTTAGTCTTTTGAATAACCTCAATTTTCTTTCAGTTCTTTGTATTTTCTCTTTGGTTTTTTTTCTTATCATTTTTGAGAAGGACAAAATAAGAAGTAACATCTTTGTACTGAGGCAGTATGACGTGATGACAGCACTGAGTATATTTTAAAATCATTGCTTAGCTAAAGATGAGAAGTGGTATACCAAGCTGCTAATGAATATGCAGATAAATTGGAATTAATTCTGGTTCATAATGGATATCATTAACCACTGTGAGAGGATGATAATATCAAGCTTAAAGCTAATTTTCACCATTTAATGATTGACAGTGGGGTTCTTTTTTCACGTTGTACATGTCATTATGATTTTCTAGTTCCTCATCATGTATAATGCAGGCTGCATATTAACTGCATTTATCAGTGTGATGTGCAGCTACCCAAGCTAACTTGAGCTCAGCAGCAGTCTGGTTGTGACAACAACAAGCACTGCACAGGTTAATCCCTCTTTACAAGAGGAAACCCGCAGAGAGATCTATACCACTGCCCAAAAATTCCTTAGTACCCAGGGTAATTTGTGTTGTATTAAATTAGGATGTGGAGCTGGTAAGTAAGAATTACTGGACATGGAAATCTGTGTTTACATTAGAAAATAATTTGAAACAACAGCAGGTCAAATCAGTTAGTGCCGTAGTGCTTGCAGTGACACTGTGTGCAGTCTCGGTGTTTTCTGTAGAACCATAAAATAACTCACTAAAAGGTACCTCTGGAACTCTTCCACTCCAGTCCCTGCTCAATGCAGTGTATTTTTGTGTCAGAACAGACATAAAAGGTTAGTCATGCATTCAGACCATAATTAAGATGTGCTGGGTTAGAGCATGTTTGGTGCCATCCCTCTAGGGGAGCTCCTTGGTTACTTCCTTCTAAAATGAAACTGGTCCACACAAACTGAGGTTGCTCTGCAAACTAACACAGTGCCCCCTTGAGTGGGGTTGGCCACAAGTTCAATTTCAGAACAGCTGCTACTTCAGACCAAAACACTCCATTGGAAAATATTTTGAAGTTACCTCACTTCAAGTAAAGGCAACCTAAACAACTCCAGGATTTCCTAGTTAGTGAAATATTTACATGTGGCTGTGCATATGTTTGCTAATTTGTTTGTGATACCAGTCAGGTGTCATCTCAGCAGGATAACAGCATAATTACCTTTTTTTGTTTAAAGATCTTTCCTACAGATTTGAAAGATTCTGTGCAAGTTACTGAGAATCTTTCAAAGGAGAAGGGAGGTGTTTTGGATACCTGTGTTCCAGCACCTTCCTTTCCCTATAACTCTTCATGCTGAGCTTACAATGGTTTTAAATGGCTGCAGAGGACTTTAAGGTCAACTGGTTCTTATACACTCTTGAAAGGACTTCAGAGAAAGTGGAATCAGAACTATGGGGGAGTTGGCACAGTCCAAGAGGTGCTGTTGTCCTAACTGATCCAATGTGCAAAAGCCCCGGGAGCCAAGCAAGATGTTTTAAGGAAACATTTTCTTTCTGGTGTTGTAGCTGGAATTCCCCTTTCATATATTAAGAATGTTCTAGAATTTTGTTTTTCAAAATCTACCTGAACATTAGTAACATTTTCTGATTCATGTCACTGTTTCAGTTTTAAAGTAAGGGTAGTTCTCTTTCTGTTTCGTTACATGTGCAATCATATTTTTTTTAGTCCAGTTACCCAGAAGGTAGTTGTTACAATAGCTTAAAAATAGCCATGTCAGAAAAAATTATGATGAAATTATATGCAGTTTATATATGTAATCAGCTACGATGTGACTCATACTCTGACCCTGATTTTGTTGTCAAGCCCTATTTTATTGACTTCAGGAACCATGAAAGCCACTGGAGGAGAAAGTTTTGACCATTTGACACCTGTGCCATTACAGGCTTTTCTTAATGTGTATTCCAAAAGACTTCATTGTGTCTTTTCTTAAAAACAATTCTGAGGAACTGGATGCTTTCTGCTCTTTGTGAAACTTCCCCCTAAAAGGAGAGTGTGTGAAGTGTAAGACGTGCAGTTCTTTAGTTAAAATAATTGTGCATCACTGGTGAAATTACTATGGAGAGCTTTTGTTACCACAGTATCAACCAACAGTTTCTTTTCATTTATGTCTCTAAAATACTTTTTTCCTTCTCCAACCCCACCCTGAACAGTAAATTTTAATGCCGGCGTCAAACCACATGCATGTCCTGAAGTGTGAGACTCATGTGTCCAGTGGGTGGATAGAGTGAAATTCTTAATAATTCTTAATAATTACTGGCATTCTCAGTCTGTGTTCTAATAGATTCTTAATCCTAACACTACCTGGGTTTTGGCTGTTGAATTCTAGCTCGTCTGATCAGTTATAAATACTCATTCAGATAATGCCTCTGCAAAAGACTTCTGGTTGATGTGTTTTGCTGAAGCTTTTTTGGTTTTATGTTTGTGGGAAGGGAAGAGACTTGGGAGAGAGGTGTTTGGGTTTATATTATCTGTTTGTTTGTTGTTGGGTTTTTTTTTCCCCTAAGATGGATACTAAAGGTTTATTCACAATGACAATATTGTTTGTTAAGTGAGCTGTGTTTGTAGCAAGAGCTGGGCAAATTTCGTTTCACTTCACATTATACTCACCTCATTTATTGATAATTGTGTTCCTCAGGCCTCAGATGTTTTTACTGTATTTTTGACATAATTTCTACATACATCTTTTTCTTCTACTAGATGTACCTAATTCTGCTTATATGTTCATTTTCTCCTTGCAAACATTTTTCGTCTTGAATATCTCTTTGAATAATCTTCTAATATTGTCTTCTTTTTCCTCAGATGGTTAACGAAGAACTGAATTAATGTCATTTTTAAATTGAAGGGATTAATATTTAGCTGAGAATGAAACTGATTGTCAAAACATTAAATGTTTCTTTCTTTTTGAAAATAGACTACTTTATATTTAGTGTAAGTTTTGGAAAAATAAGCATTAATACCCTTTTATATTCTGAATCCCAGCATGATATATCAATATAGGAGTGAAAGAAATAGGATTTATAGGAAGCGATAATATATTATTTCATCAACGATGTAGCTGGAGAATAGATGCCATGCCAGGCAAACACTTTCTTCTTCAGATTCCTATTTCATACCTTGTCTTGACTTAGTTAATTTATATAACTAGATTTATAGCCTAGGCTCTAGCAGAGAGCCAGGATTCAATGGCTCAAATAGCTGTTATTTTTGGGAGTCGTTTAGTGGAAAAATAATACAGTTAATAAAATCACAAATATGTGGGAGATAGTCAAACTCCCTTTCTTCCACCACACACAAGTACTTCTTTCTTACTAAATCTCTATCAGTACCCACTTTCTCTGAAAATTTATGGTTGGTGATACAGCTATTTTTGTCTGATTATTGTGTTACATTTGCCCCTTATTGGTGTGCTCATTTATAATGCATGTGCATGTTTCTCACTGTAGCTGTATATTATACTGTGCATTGCTCTGCTGCATGTAACCACACCTTAACAAACGTAATTAACTTGATGTTTCAAAAAAGCAGAAACTTGACATTGGCTTAATTATTACCATTTAGAAGCTTTTTCAAGCCCATGTGTGACAAGCTCAGAAACTCTAACATAATTTTTGGTTGTAACTGCCGCAGTGAACTCATCAAATACGTACAAAGTTGTTAGGGTTTTAGGGGTTTATGGTGGCCACAGAAGCAAAAAAAAAGAAGAAATTTCCCTCTTCCTTTCACACAAAATACAGTGCATCTTCTTCAGAGCCTTATGACATATATTTAGTAAGGGGTGAGCACTAATATTGTATTTCATTTGAAGTGGTATTCAGGTACATGTTACTTCTTCCCAGCTTTGCATAAAACACTACATTTAATTCATTATTTCTTCTACTACTGTTTCGTTTATACTGGTTTTCTTATGCAGGAACTTCGTGTTTGCTACTCAAGAAAAATGTTTCCATTTCTTATTTACCTACAAATACTATCTGCTTTCAGGCAAGCACTGTCATTGTTTTTATGTCAGGGCACTTTACAGCTTAATTTCCTTCAAATATTTTTTTTCATGAGACGGTGACAAAGATGTGTTGCAGAAAGCTTTTAAATAAAAACCGTTTTGTCTGTCTACAAGCTCCATTCCTGTGTTAATGTTATGAAACATTCTCATCCTGTAACGGCAGCAGCCACTTGTAGCTGACTCATGGCTTGAGCAGGTAGTACAGAGGACTGTCTTACTTTGGACATACATCTATGTCTCTTTTGTGTTCTTTTTTGTGTAATTATGTACATCTCAGCAGTGAATTACTTTCCTTGATTTGGTTTTGTCTGTCTTCATTTGTGTGTACCTGTCTACTGGCTCTGGTTAGAAAGAATTTTACCTCAGTATTATGCATAGTATTCAACCTTGGTCTCTCCACTTTTAGCTCATATAATTCACCAAAGGACAAGGGCAGGCCTCTTTATTGTCTTGTGATCTTATCTGTGCTGGTGCAGTTTGAGGACTGAAATCTAAACATTTCTGTATCACCACTTCTAGGAAGGCCTAATTCTTCCTGCAAGATCTGACTGTAGGGCAGAATCCTTCCTAAAGGAGGGAGAAAGTGTGTAAGTCCAGCTGCTTCTTCTTGTATTTTCAAGTGAAATGACTCTCCGGGAATAATCTCCTTGCACATTCAAGTTTCCACCAGTAGCAAGAATTTTGCATGAGGAGCAGACTTCCAATGCTTGGAAATTAGCAGATATCACTGTGTAGTTTCTGTCCTTAACATCAGTTTGCTTTAACTACTTCCTCATCAAAACTGAACTCCAGAAAATCTCTGATCACTGCTTTCTACCGTCATTGGGAACACGATAAACTCTTGCCAAACATCTGGGAAAATCTAGCACCAGGTCCCTTCCACAAGCCTAGCATGGGGTATTTATTTAGGCATTAAGTCCCTCCTCCTGTGCCATTATTAAATATTATAAGCACTCTAAGAAGAATTAGAAGAGAAGAAATAAAATTGGCAGGAAAGGCTATAACTGAAGTATAAAATACTTCTATTGCCAAGGAAAGCAAAGCATGTTGTGCTGTCTATCTGCTTTTCTGATCACTTTCATCCAGCTTTATTGATGGCTGCCTATTTATTAGCCTTAGTAATTGTGGTGATGTGCTTATGATCATGGTGGCTAGATACTTTCCTTACCATCTGCACTCTTCCACAGGCCAGCAAGCAGATGTTCCCCAAATGATCTCTTCATAGGACGTGATTTCTGTTACAGCATCTAATTGAACACTAACTGTATTAAATGCAGTCACCAAAAGAACAGTGAGAGGTGGAGCAGGGGAGCACTAGCTGCTCCTGAGACCATGAAAGGGAGAAAATTAGATTGTTCCTGGTGTGAAACCCAACAAGATGGATCAGCAGAAATTGCCTTAGACTAAGAAAATTCTGGAGGGTTTTTTTTTTTGGGGGGTTTTTTTTTTGGTTTTTTTTTTTTTTTTTTTGGTAAAACAAGAGGCTAGCTGTGGGATGTACAGCAGAACTGACACAGGAGGGGAAGGAGAACAATTGAGGAGTAACAAGTAGGAAAAGTAGGGGTAAAAGGGGCATAAAAAGGTCTGATGAAATCCAGTGCTTGATCACCACAGCCCATTCTGGATTATTAAATCTGATTTCTGTGCTAGTACCCAACCTTTTCTGAATCTGTGTGAGCCATTAGCTAACTCCAGGTAAGACTAGGTAACAAGCAGAGTAAGAGGTCTGTGTGACAGCTGTTGGAGAGAGAGATAGACTATTGGACTGAAGGACCAGTACAACAGCCTTCCAGTTGCTGGCAAGACCTGTATTTTCTGTGTGTGCCTGTAAATAGCAAACTGCAAGCTGACAGGTCATAGGCCAGCTCCTTGGAAGAACGTGAAGTCTGAGCTGGTGAACCATTAGGAGGCCTAAGGTCCAGACCTGGATATCAGAAGGGCTTAAAGTCCACACGGAGGTATCAGTGGTTGTTGAGAGTGCTTGTGAGTCAAGAAGGTGAAGGTCTTGAACTCCAGACCTGGTCAGCTGGAGGGCACAATCAGGTTTGGACTGTCTGAACTTGTGTTACTCGAGTGCTCTGCCTATGTGGGTTCTGGCAAAGGTGCTGTCACTGCTCACGTGTATGGCTGGCCACGTGTTCCCATACATGCCTAAAGGAATAATGCTCTGCCTTTCTCCTGCATGGTCTTGGAGGAGCAGAACCACAGCAGGCTCCTATCTATCAGCCTGGAATGAGAGGAGTTGCCTCTTGTTGGAGACTACCAAATTTGGCACTAGCAGAATGGGAAAAATTCCTCCTGTGGATCCAGATTTCCCTGGATTTGGTTACCTGCAACAGTCCCAGGTTTTTTCATCTGCAGTTCTAGTGCCAACTAAGCATCAGTACAGAAAATCTTTTTTTAGGGTCACTGAGCCAACACACAGTCTTGTGGATACTTTATGGTGCCTCAGAATTTTCATTTCTTCTATAATCAGCCTCCAGGAACCCTTTTCAGCTAGTGTGGCAGACATGCATTTCCAGTTTAACAATGCCCAAGTGAATTGATAGAAAATTTTCCATTCCCTGAGGTAAAGCGATGAAATCAGATTTACTCTGCTCTTATGAGTCGTTTTTTGCTGGTCACTTCAATAGCTATCAAAAGACCCTAAGCACTCCAGATCATGGTTCTCAATTAAAGAACTTGAAACCTATTGCAAAAAAAAAAAAAAAAAGAAAAAAGAAAAAAGATTTGAGGTGCAAAAATGTAACATAATCGATGGATTTTTAAGTGTAGACAAAAATGTATATACAAACAATTCTAATCTTTATATTTATCTGTATTTTTGCCCCCCAGCTTTTCAGGAAAGCCAAATGCTCTGGTATAGCAGAAGATAATGTGGTATCAGTATCCTTGTTTACAGTCTTTTTAAGATTCCAGAATATCTGCCTGTTCAGTACTCACATTTGTGACTGTTGTTTCTGGTTGCAACTTACCCAGGGTTTCCTAGAAGTCTAATTGGTCTAAGATGGGTTTTTTTACAGAGATTACCTGAAGATTGTTCTGCTTAAGATTCTTGTGCACCTTGAGGTCTTCAGTGTTCTGAATCCTGCTGCACAGAGATCTTCCTATCAGCTTATTTGATTTCCATACAAAATTCCCTCTGCAAACACCAGCCATTTTCAAAGCTGCTTGAAGTCTTGGTCACTGTTTTCTTTGACAGATGCTTACATTAACCTTGCAGTCTTGGACACAAAAGGAATTATTCAGCTCAGAAGAATTAATCCAATTTACATCAGTGATTAATTGCTGTTTGTTGTATTGGGAGTGTAAGACCCATTATCTTTCTTCTTTCCTTCTCAAAAGCACTAGGATTTGTTACAGGCATGCAAAAATCTAGCTCCAAGTATCAGTCTGAGGAAAGGGAATGATTCATCCATATCTGGAGGACTTTCAGAACTTGTCAGACTTTGATTATTCTTTTTGTATTACAGTGTGCAACTCTGAATGAATTTAAAGCATATGCATCTGATTTTCACTTGGTGAGATAACAGCCAGGCAGTCTTGCATGCAAAACCTGTTACTAAGTTGAAGCCATTTACTACTTGACGTCAATTTAATGAACTTGACTAATGTCAGTCTGAAATAAAACCTGAATTCCTCTTCCAAGTTGTGAGCCTTAGGGCAAAGTGTGTATAGAACACTGCGATTTTCTCACTCTCTGCCTGCTTAGAGACTCCATCTTACACAAGTGGGGAGCCACCGTAGTTAAGGATTGAAGCTGTTTGCATTTGGGGAAAAATATATGTCATTTTAAAGCTTAGGCATCTGCCCTTACCTGTCACTTATTTTTGTCACGTGTTGTAAACCTGTTATTCACATCATCAGTGATGTTGTCTGCTGTTTGTTTCTCACCTATAAGCAGCCTAGCACAGTATTACAGAATCAATTTCTCATATAGAAGCAGCATCTCATCAAACATAGTGATGGATTGTCAGTCTTTGAATTGAAAAGAAAGAAACAATTTTTTTTTTCCATATTTGTCTTTGGAATTTTTTGACTCATATTCTTGATTGCTGTCAGTTGCTGTATGATTAAGATATTTAAAAATATTGTCTCCATATGCTTTGGTAATAAAGATGCTCTGAAAAGTGTTTTTTGCTCCACAGATTAGATTTTTCAGCCCAGAAACATTCTCCTTTGGAGAGTGCTGCCCATTGGCTTTCTGAACCTGTCAGAGAGAAAGTTAATAAAAATTATTTCCTGACACAACATGAGAGAGAATGAGAAACTTTTTCTTTCCATCCATAATCTGAGTGGTTTGGTATCAGACTATTTTTGTCTGCATCCCTTGTTTCGGTAGGCCCAGAATTCTACCTGTTTCCAGATTTTATTTGATTGTTCTTACATGCTGATTCAGCATCCATATTTTAGCATGTTAGATCAGGTAGTGCAGATGCCAGTGGGGGTTTACTGTTATAATTAATTTTTTTTAATGACTTTGTCATTGCAGAGAAGATCTTGAGGAGGAGAAAATAGTCAAGATAATGTGATTTGATAAACTGTCTGCCTCAGTTTCCTTTCCTTACTTTTATATGGGAAATTTTAGATTACTTGTCTGTGTTGAAAAGTTCATTGGTTCTCCATTTGCTAAATTGATGTCCAATTATCAACTCCTTCAGCTTTACTTTCTTCTCTACAGAATTTTCCATTTCTTTCTTCTGTTCAATTACTGAACGATTTCTGAAGAGTCTAATTAGCATTTTTTCTCCTCTAATTGAGGACCTTAGTTACTTAATTTAAACTCTTACCAGAAAACCCTCTGAGTCTTAGAGGCAGAGTGACTTTTTACACAGGCAGATAGTGATTCAGACAAGGGGGAAAGTTTTAAACTAAAAGTAAGGTGAATTAGATTGGGTATTAGAAAGAAAACCTTTACTCAGAGGATAAGGCGGCACTGGCACAGGTTGCCCAGAGCAGTCGTGGATGCCCCATCCCTGGAAGTGTTCAAGGCCAGGTTGGATGGGACCCTGAGTAACCTGATCTGGTAGGTGGCATCCCTTAAAGATGACCTTTAAATCCCTTTCCAACCCGAGCTTTTCATTATTTTTATGATTATCAATAAAATAGCTCATTTCTGATATAAAGGCACTTTTTATAGATGAGGCTATTCTTAAAACTTGCTGCAAATTGTAAGCTAATATTATATTGGATTATGGTTTGTGTCTCTTCAAAACTGAAAATTTAGAATTATTCACCTTACTTTTGATGACAAGGAAAGATCCTAAATATGGATCCATTTTGTCTATTGCACAGTCATTCAAAGGGTTGTGTTTCAACACGGTTTCCAGTTGGATAACTGTATATGCATGTACTGTAAGATGGTTAAAAAGCCAGTATTTGCTCTGATTAGAGCTCATTAAGGCAGCACATCATCATCTGGCATTCATCAGATTCTTGCCAGTACTTAATGTTTGTAAGGCAGCCAGAGGAGCTCCATTCATACTTTCAGTGATAAACGCTGTCATTGAAATTGAGAAAATAATGTCAATTTTGAGAGAGCAATACTTTCATTAGATGGAGTCTGTGGGACTACGTCTTCTGACGCAGCATCAGCAGGGTACTGCTAAAGCCATCAATGTAGTGAAGGTGTGCACAGAGTAATTATTTTTCCCATTACATTACTTGTGTGTGCAAACACTTCTCATCTCTCTTTTCAGAGAGTTCTTTTTAAATTCTGGATCACTAGACTTGAGGGGAAAGACATACTCCGACCCTTCCATGATTGTGATCTGACATGGGGGGAGTGTGATTTGAAGAGTCCCTTCTCAGTCTTGGGTGAAAGCATTGTCTTCACCGTGTTTGCAAAACCCTTTTTCCCTTGGTCTTCTGGCAGCTTTTCGCATTTTCTGTACTCTCCATTTCTATTACTATTACACAGATTCAGTGAATGGCTGCACTTTTTCTATTGGGACAATCATCCAGAACTGACTGTCGTTCCAGATGTGGGAATACAAGATTAAATATAAAATCTCCACCTATGTCTGAGGTCCAAAATCTCCACCTAAGTCTTAGTTCCAAACTGGATAATGCTTAAGGACATTGCTCCTGCCTGTGACATTGCATTTAGACACAGTGGGAGCAAAAATGAGCCAAGTTGAATCTCATTCTAGCATTTGCCAGTCCTTCAAGGCTGTGCTTCTCTGCAGTATTTTGTTTTAAGCAGTATAATAGGATGAACAGATTATTTTTCTGATTCCTGTGTGATTTGTGGGATATTTTAGAAGACTTCGTTTTAAGTTCTCAGATACAAGCAGTCAGCTTACTTTACAGGGGAAAAAAAGGTGAAAGATGAGAAGATAAATGTTTTGACTGACTTTAGCACTTCTATGGCAACCGAGTGAACAGTGTTTCTTTTGGGGTGAAAAAATGAATTCTTCTTTGAAAGAACATGGATATGCACGTTTTCCCTGTGTATAGAGCATGTGTGCAGGCACTTGAATGGAACACTTTTAGATTAAGCTGTACATAGAGCAAGCTTGCTCATACTGTAATTAGAAAAGAAGAAAATCATGGCAATGAAGTCTACCAGTGATACTGAACTTTTCAAGGTAATGAAAAAAAAAATGTCAAGGCTAAACTGAGGAATTAGAAGACTCAAGACTGATTAAAGATGCCATAACATGGCAGATGGAATTCAGTATAAACAAATGCCATGAGACACATAGAGGAGCAATCCTCTACAATGATCCACTGTTATCATTTGGGGGTCATAATAGATACTTAAAAATACTAAGTCTCAATTCTTACTAGACACCAAAGAAGCAAAGTCTTAGTTTTTACTAAGGAAAGCACCAAGAATAAAACAGAAATTACCATCTTGCATTGATTCAGCCCTGGAATATTTCAATTTCTTCACTGTCAGCTGTATTTAATGCTACTGCAGAGGTATAAATAAATATGCATACATGCATATGCACCCCAAAACAGAAATTACTATTAAGGGTGTCCGTTATAAGCTGAAAAATAATCCTCCCCTTCGCTTTAAGTGTCTCCCATTTGTTTTTTATTTCCATGTTTTCAGCCTATCATAAAATGCAAATTCGATGTATCAGTGCTTAAGATACTATATCCCAGGGTGATGAGGGAGCTGGCAGATGAGCTTGCGAAGCCGCTCTCCATCGTTTACCGACAGTCCTGGCTCACTGGTGAGGTTCCAGATGACTGGAAGCTGGCCAGTGTGAATCCCATTCACAAGAAGGGTAGGAAGGAAGATCCTGGAAATTACAGGCCAGTCAGTCTAACCTTGGTACCCGGTAAGGTAATGGAACAGTTTATTTTGGGTGCCACCACACAGCACCTACAGGATGGCCAGGGGATCCCACCCAGGCAGCATGGGTTTAGGAGGGGTAGGTCATGTTTGACCAACCTGATCTCCTTTCATGACCAGGTGACCCACCTGGTGGATGCGGGAAAGGCTGTNCTGTACAACTGCCTGCAAGGTGGTTGTAGTCAGGTGGGGGTCGGTCTCTCCTCCCAGGCAACCCCTGACAGAACAAGAGGACACGGTCTTAAGCTGCGCCAAGGGAAATTTAGGTTGGATGTTGGGAAAAAGTTTTTTACTGAAAGAGTGATAAAGGTCTGGAATCGTCTGCCCGGGAAGGTGGTCTAGTCACCATCCCTGGATGTGTTTAGAAAAAGGTTGGATGTGGCACTCCGTGCCGTGGTTTGGTTGAGGTGGTGTTAGGGCATGGGTTGGACTCGGTGATCTTGAAGGTCTCTTCCAACCTGGGGATTCTGTGATATTTTCAGTAAACTTTCTGCAGAGTTTTCACTAAATATCACCTCTTTAACTGTAAACAAGCAAGAGATTTATCTGATTAAGTATGCAAGGCAAAAATAAGAGCAAAAGAAGTTTTCACCCATTTCTACTCTTATCTTCACTGACATTCTAAAATAGAAATTGCCTTTTTTAAGTTCTTTTGTTTTCTTTTCTGGGTTCTCTGGAGTTTTAACTAGTTGTTGTGAATATGTAAGATTTGGTCATCTCAGGTTTGTAAGGCAGCCTCTGCAGCCAAGTGAAAACACTGCAAATATAAAACATTGGAAAGTACAAAATTTGTAAAATCTTGGGATAGGATATCTTTGGTTCTTGCTGGCATGACATTCAAATAAAACTTCTGGAAGAAATTTTTTGCAATGCAGACCGAGACAAAGATGCTAGCTGTTATTTCTTCCAGCGAATAGTTTAAAGGAGATAGATTTAAAATAGAAAGAGGGATTTGGGATATAAGTTGGAGGAAGAAAGAAATACAGGTAAGAAAGTAATGGGAAAAAGGAGGCCTGAAGAAGACTGTCTGCCTCTCCATATACAAAGAGATACTGAATAAATAGGACCAACTTGCTAAAGTAGTAGCTTACTTCTTTCTCCAAACTGTATTGTTTAAACATCAGAGGCTAACACAGAAACACAAGAAATGTTGTAAAATTAGGTGTCATCATAATTTTGGAAGGTGTACTAGTGGTTTATAAAAACAGAAAGTATACCTATTAATAGAAGAAAACTAGTGGATGATCAAAAGTTACCAAAAGTAATTGAATGGGCAGTCTAGAAATAAATATTATCAATGTAATTGCTGGAATCATGTATAAAGTAAGTGGGTTTCAAAATTCAGACATGATAGTATGTTAACTGGAATAATTCTTTTGTATTTTGCAGAATGAAGAGAAGGCACCAGTCAGTTTTCCATCACTTCTTAGCCATATGACTTCTCTTTTCTTAAATCATCCTGTAATTCCAATGACGATTAATGCAGATCCAGGTGTCCCAGAGCTGATAAATACTTTTGCTCCGCTGATGTCATCCATGCCTTGTGACATGCATATAGTCAATCTGAGGACAATCCAAGCAAAGGTAAGGTCAAACCACTGGTTTTTGTGATATAAACATATGATATAGCTTATTAATATAGTCAAATAAATTATTCTTGTAAAGTACTTTGTGGGCGGGTTTATATGATACGATAAACTGCAGTGTGATTATGTGTGGATGTTAAAGGCCTGGGTGCAGGGAGATTTTAGTTTTCTGACAGGCGTCTGTGTGAAAGCCTTGCTTTCAGTTGAGAGATATTGTAAACTATGGTATTGTTATGATACCAAGGAAGAAAATACATGAGGTAAGAGTTACTGGGTCCAGCCAATCCCTCTGGGGGGTGGCTGGTCAGTTAACCAATAACCTTATGTCAGTCCAGCGTGCTAAGGTATATAAGCGAATCTGTAAAATAATAAAGTGTCGGTTTTCTTATCTTCATAAACCGTCCATGTTTTTTCTTACTGGGACTCTGCTCACTAGCGACAATTATGAGCTTTTGTTAATTCTGCAAGAACTGGAGACTTGTGTCTGTTTGAGTAACATGAAATGCAGGGTTTGGTTTTTTACAATATAACAGTATGCATGGTGCAGGATTCTATCTCTAGAGGGGGCACATTTCAGTGAGTTTCCAAAGTTCAAGAGAGAACCATTCATATACCTCAACCTCTTCTGTACTAGAAGAATTAAATTTAAGGCCATTAGACTTTGTTCTGAGTGTGTTTTTAATGAAGGATATAGTTTTAAACCCAAATTTTACTGTTAAAATATTATTAAGCTTAATTACAAGACCTAATTTAGTTATTCTAACAGCATCTCATAAAAATTGGTTCCTGTGAAAACATTCTCTGGTAGGCAAACCCAAACCAAATCAAAACAAACAAAACCCAAACAACTAACCACCACCAAAAAACACCAAAAAAACCAACAAACAAAATACTAACAAAAAACTCAAAGAAAAAAGGCTCTTCTGAACTGTGTTTTTCTCCTTCAGAGGAAACAAAGGTATGTAACCACCAGAATTTAATTTTCCCTTTGATTAACTGAAGGATTGGAACTTGTTTTGCATTCTTTTCCTGCCAACTGTTCTATAAATTCTTTTCAGTTTTCCAGCTCCTTTTAAAATGTGATTATGTTAGCTTTATGTTGTATTGTGGTGCTACTCAGCAACGCTGCTGCCACAGTGAAATCCCTTTTTAATTCTGCCATACTTAGATACAAACTATTTATCCTTTTTCCTCTAGAGTCTCCATGATGGCTGAGCTTGTCTGCATTAACATCAGATTATATTCTGTTTAATCTGTTCTTCATTCTAAATCTTAATCTGTATTTTAAAACTTAAACAATGTTTGCTTTCTCATGCTTTCTCTGTAAGTAGTTCAATCTTGTGTAAGCTCCTTCAGCTGTGACTGATTCTTATTTTGAATTTCGAAGTGGAAAATTTCTTGATTTTGTCGGTCTTGTGCCTTTGAAAAGTTAGGAAGAAGCCTAAATCTTCTCATCAAGTGATTATTTCACACTGCACTGTGAATATTTTCATTTGCTTCAACCAGCTCAGCATTACAAGTTTACTTTGACACACCAAGTTCAGGGGCAGACCTTCATGAACATCTTCCCTCCCCCTTTTTGAGGTGTAAATCCATCCCCTTGTTTGTAGGATCTGGGTATGAAAGCTGTGAAAAGAAAGACTTGCTTAGTGTCTGCTTTTTGAGTTCAATCTTACTACTTGTAAGTGAATTCTCTGATTTTATCTGGACTCTGCTGGCCCCACTGTCCCAACTGGTATAAGACTGTTTGAGACTCTGATCTCTTCCCTGTCCACAGCTGTGTGTTTCATTGATTTCTGATTGACAGCTCTTGAGCTTGCAGCATTAATACGTCCACTTCAAAGTGAAAGCTTGCAGCAGTCATAGGATAGGAGCACTATTATTATAGATACAGAGTGTTCTTCCCCACAGCAAAAATGATGCTATGCCTTGCAAATAATTCTGTAAACCTCTCCTCATTTTCTGCTTCTTTTCTCTTGCTTCCAAGAATTTGAATGACAGCTGCCATAATTCTGCCTAGTTGACACAATGAATTTTTTTCCAAAAATTTTGCGCCTCTCCATTGCTTTAGCTGTTGAAGTTGATTTTCCATAATCCATTACAATTTCAGATAAAAGGGTACCAAAATTTTAAAAAGTTAAGATTTAACGTAGAAATCAGAATATTGTTACTGTTGTAAGATATCTGATCTTGTAATGGAAAAGTCCAATCCCTTAGTATTACATTTAAAGATTTTTTTCTTAGCAGAACTCCAGCTTTTAAGAAGTTTGACAGATATTTTACCTGATGTAAATAAACTGGGACTTAAAGTCTAGAACACAGTAGATTTGTCCCTTTATACTAAGCATAAATACATAAATTTGTCATATTGCCTAAACTTTTCAGTGTATGTATCTTACAGTAATTGAATTTAAAAGAAGTTTAAATGCTTTTTCTTTCTCATCAAAATTTTAGCAGCATTGCCTTGGGATACTGGTTACGAGAAAGCCTAGCAATTTTTTTTTTTCTGTAGGGCTGCGTTTTAATTCTCAGAGATCAAAATCAAATCAAACTTTGGCAGCTCTTCTTAGAAAGCTAGTTAGAGATTTGATAGCACAGTGTTTAGGGTTTTTTTGTTGAATAACAGTGCTGTGAAGTTTTACAAGGTTAAGAATGTTGTTATTTGTTGAAAATTGAGGAGTTCATTACAGGTTTTCTCACAGTTAGCATGGTCATGTTTAGAAGGTATATTTGATGTAGATCAAGTTCATCCTTGCTTAGACATTCATTAGCCTTAAATGTGTTTAATCTCACCTACCTAGAGATGATGTAAGAACAGGTTAAGTTAAAGTAGATGTGCAGGCTGTGACAACTTAATCTGTCTTTTACCTGCTTTGATGATGGGTTAGAACAGCTTTATTTTTTACACAGGGTTGCTATGTGCATGGTGGAAGGTGGAGTACTAGATCCTACGTATTTATACTTACCAAAACACTTTTACTCAGGGCATCATTAATTGTTTGCTACCTTTTTGTTTTAAAGCTTTTGAATCTTAATTAAGATAATATTTAATTCTAAAAAATTGGGAGATGAAATATTCATGCCATCATTTGAAATGCATACATGCATTTTTTATGCAGATTACTAAAAGATAATTTAAGTGAATTAGAGGAAGTGTTGATACCCATTACTGGCTTGTCATTTTTAACATTAATTTACCCCATAGGAAGTCAGACTTTTTCAGTATGAATTTTAATGTTTCACTAATCTGATGTTTAGGCAGACAGTATTTTGTGTGCATAAAAATACCTACTTTTAAGTGCAACACTGTCACATCAGTGACAATGAAAACCAAGTCAGGTGTTTCATAGTAGGAGAGGGAAAATAATTCTGTCACATCACAGTTGTCAACTCAATTTGTGTAGAAAGTGGTACTGCTGTTCCAGTGAACAGGATAAGAACTTCTTTAGCCATCAATGCTAGTAAATACTGGAAACTTGTTTTCCTATACTGAATGTAGGCACTATTAATTAATTAAAAAGTTGATTTTAGGTGGTTGTAAGCTAGTGTTCAGACAATCTTTTCAAGCTGAGTTTTATTCATGATTTGTAAATTATGCAAAGTTCCTAACATTCAGTATTTTACTAAAATGTATCTCATTTCAACTCCAAATACTATTGAGTAAATTTTTACTATTTTAAATGAGGGACTTAAACCAACAAAATTTATAAATTTTTTATTATATGGATGAGTACTTTATGCTATGAATTTGTTGTACTTTGAATGTTTGTCATGCTGGGTTTCAAAGAAGCTGGTACAAGCTGATCCATGATCTCCTGTACGAAAAGAAATTTAGGTGTAAAGTCTGTTAGATTAAGACCTCTTGTTTGGTACACCTTCAGGAGCTAATGCATCACAGAGTGCCTAATGCTTGTTGGCATTGGTTTCTTCAAGCAGCAGATACATTCTGAAGTACCAGAAATGAACCTAACTCATGGCAGACGCTTTTGTGAAAAAGCACCAGTATAAGAACAAGTAAACCAGAAATAAATAAGAGAAAAATAGCCTGAAGAACTGGCATGGCTTTGGATAGATCCATCTTTTTTATGATCCTACTATATGTATAATAAGATTAAGAGCTGAAGAATGTAAAACAACAATAAATAAAGAAATAAAGTAATGCATCATAGTAAATAAGTGACTACGGTGAGCGTAGAGGTGCAGCCACAAGAAAGACATTGAGGGGCTGAAACTTGTCCAGGGGGAGGGCAGCGGAGCTGGAGAAGGATCTGGAGCACAAATCTGATGAGGAGCAGCTTAGTCTTTAATATCTCTTGAGGCTCATAAGCACTGAATGTCTTAGAGATATACATAACATTTCATATGAGTATTTCAGCGTACAGTTTTCTGTACACCTTTAAGCTGAGTTAGAGAGCAGTTTCGCAACAGGAAAGTTTGTTCAACATAATCCCATTGAATATAAAAAACGGAGTACTGTAGTTAACATATGATTTCTAGTTTGTTTTCTGTTTTGCCATCTAATTTTTGTGGGAAGCCAGTTAATATAACGATGATAGCCTACTCTTCAGTCCTGAACCTGTACATGGGCATCTGTTGAGCTTTAAACTCAACAACTTACATTTATACTCTGTAGTACATTGTAAGTTCCAACTCTTTGCCATTTAGTTCTTTCTCTGTTTAGCTTTATAAAGTGTTTAAAAAAGCATGACAGTTCAATCTAGGCTGAACATTTTTTAAGGTGTAAATGTCTCTATCGCTGTATGATGATAATTTTTTGGTGTCCTAAAATGTCTTCCTGCCTGATAACTTGTGAGCAATCTTTTATATTGTTTGTAGGTAGATACCAAGCCATCTGATGAAGCTGCTCTGATACTTCACAGAAAGGGATTTGATTGTAGATTTTCAAACAGAGACATGGGTCTGCTTTGTTCCACTACTCAGGGAAAGGTATGGTTATTAATGTGTAGGAATCTTGTAATAAAATTTTTAAAATAGGTTTGGGATTTTCTTTAGGCAGAAGAGTAAATACTGTTTTGTTTGGAAACAAGAAGAGTTCAAATCCAAATATTTCTAGTAATTTTAAATATACTGATTAAATTACATTGAAATGTAGCAAATGAATACTGCCTAAAAAGATCTAAATCAGTGTACAGTATTTGATGTATGATACTTAAAAATATTCAAAATCTTTGGCATCAGAATTTCTGTGCTGGTACCTGCAAGGAGCTGTACAATTTTAAGCTATATACTACTTTTTCTAAATGTAGTTTTTTTTTTTCTTGTTTGTTTGTTTGTTTGTTTGTTTTGGTTTGTTTTTCTTTTTTTTTTTCCCTCCAGATAAAGGTGCATAAACTCTTTAGCAAATTCAGAGTGGAAAGTCTTACACCCACATCTTTATCTTTGATGCATTCACCTCCAGATGCCAGAAATATAAGTGAAATAAATATGAGTTCTATGGAGATAAATACGTTCCGGATTCGGCTGAGATGAAATCCTGCTTTAATACTCAGATAGAGAAGAGGAATCTGCAATTGTATCTCCTCTGAGTTTCACGTGCAATAAGAAGCACATCAATGTTATTCCAGCTTCTGGATACTGTGAGAAAAAGATGCATTCTATAATTTTTTTTTGACCAACACAATGAAAAGCCATGTTACAAGCAACTTTTTTTTTTGTTCAGGTTTTTTTATTTCCCCATCAAACAGCAACATCATTATCAGTTAATACAACAAGTGAAGAAATTTCTACGGATGTTAACCTCTCAACAGATTAAATCTCAGGTTAAATGCTAATTAATGGTGTTTCTGGTGTTTTAATTTTCATAAATAGGGGATTGGATTTTAAACAGCCTTCTTTTCCTGATTCTTGATGAATTTATGTACAAATAACTCAGTGTAGGAAGTCCTGATGCAGCTTGGAAATAAAATGGAATAAAATGTTCCCGTGTAGTAGCTAATGTCCAAATATTTGCAATCATTTATATAAATGACAATATTCTCAATTTATTCCACAATTAATTTCAATTTATTCAACACGAAGGGGATTATTAATTGTGGTAAAATGAAAGCCTGCAGTACTTGTGATAAGTGATGGTAGATTTTAATACTTCTACCATTCACCTGAGTTATGTAAATAGGAAAACATGAACCTACAAAGTAATTTTGCAATGGAAATGTTTGTTAAAACTCCCATTTTGTTACTTGACACACTGGGATATGTGCAATTATTCCATTACCATGATGAGAAATGTCCATAATTATCATGAATACAAGATTTTTTATAAAACTCATTTAGATACCGGTGTTCTCTGAAATGTTTTCTATTTCAAGATTACCATATCAAAATAAATGTGCCTTATTTTTTGATATGTCTTGTTACAATTTTGGTGTCTATGTTACTGTTTTTGGGGAAAAGGTAGTTTATATAATACTTAAGCTGTGTATCTCCTATTTGACAATGCTGGCCACACTGATCTATGTACTCCTGCACCAAGTATGTGCTATCTTATTCTGAACATTTTGACTATTTGAATGTATTAATATGATGTCATGATGTGAAACACCGACAAAAAAGGAGTAACTGTAGAAGCTAAATTCAGCTGCTTTCAAGAAAATTGCAACTTGATGCAGAGAGTTGATAGTAAGCAAACCCATCAAAATGTGCTTGCATGTCACAGACTGCGGTGACCTGTTAATTCAGAATCATGTGCCTATATTTTAAACAACATTTTTCAAACTTGCAACCTCACATTGCCAGTGTTCATGTTACTGAAGAATGGAGACTTTGCTTTTTCCCATATTAATTCATATTTAGTACTTAAGCCATCCAAGTGTGAGAAGTATTTCCCTAAGTAGAGCTGCTGTTTACAGTTAATATCTATAAACATTCACTTGAGTATGAGCCCATTTTATAGTCTTCATTTATTTTCATAGCTTGTTCTTCTATCTCTTGCTTATGCTTTACTTTTCCATACCGTGTTGCTTATCCTCAATACTAATGCATGAAAAGACATCATAACTGGTAAAAAGATGTGCTAGCTCTAATATTGCCTCCTGTATTTAATTTCATCATTGTTGTTCAACAATTATCTCAAATATCAAAGTCTATCAAATTATTTCATGTAGCTACAGGCTATCTAAAAAGACAAAGTCATACTTAGATTTCATGCATTGTCACAGGTTGGATCGCTGTTGAGATTGTGTAGATTTTCTTACTTAATTCAATCTACTGTGTGTTTTGTAATAATGGGAATACTTAGTAGGATCTGGTGCAAGTTACATCAAGAATATAGGAACCACTAACCACAAATGGAAGAATCAGATAGATCCAATTGATGGATGTTTTCATGCAATAAACATGTACTGTAACTTTTCTTAGAAAGAGTATTTGAAAATACTGGGTTTTGTTGGAACTCAAAGCTTAGTAGGCTTGCCAGCAGAAATTTCTCATAACATTTATTTTGTTGCTTCTTCAGAATTAAAATGTTTAAGAGACTTTTATGTGTTCTGTGCAAGAAAACATTCAAAACACTATTTCAGTTTTGTTAGGCAGAAAAGGAAAATTTTGATGCAATAAAGTTTTAAAGTATTTTGCCGCTTGGAATTGCTTTGAAAGATTATTCATATAGCATTTTTTCTTTACTTTTATCATCAGCTGTACAATCATGATGCCTGAACTTTCCTTAACCAGCAGATGTAATCCTTGTTGCTTTATTTTGCTTCCTTTTTTTGTGTAATGCCAGCTTTCAATTCAAGATCCTTTCCTAAAATCCTTAACTAAGTCAAAACTCCAGTCAAAGTCTCAAAAAAATTTTTGCTTGAATTCGTTCAGAATGTGGCTGTCAATGAGGTTGTGTTTTCATTGATTTGGGTTTTTGTTGGATTTTTGGTTTGTTTTTCCACAAGTCTCAATGAATTCTTATGCAGTATTTCTGTGAATTGGCCATCTGATTCAATTGTATTATTTTGGGGTTTTTCTGTTTTTATAGCTGCTGGGTTTGTAGCTATTGGTTAAGAGAAACGAGCATCTTTACCTTGCCAGTATGATTTTAAAGACAGTGCTGTGTAAGAAATGGTTTAAAACTTTGTAATTACTTTCCATACCAGAGTTGTACCTGTTCTGATTTTATGGTTTGGGGTTTTTTTACATTCCTTTATCTTAATTTTCTTTGGTTTACTTGCTCATATTGTCTGAAATAAACTGATTTCAGCTGAAGGTTTTTGATATTTTCTCTTGGAAGGTTTTATATCTTATGGGGATATGTAAAATAAGATCTCTAATAAAAGGTCATGTTATTGTGAGATATGGTCAGTGTCATTAATGCTTTGGCTGTAACAAATTTTAATTTTTTTTTTAAATGAGAGAAACAAAAAAGATGACTTCTTTGAAAAGTTCATAGGTCAGTATCTGTTGGGAATGACAGTTATCTGTAGTGAGATGAACTCCTGATCAAAGGTGCAATCTATTTCACAGCTGCTAAACATGTGAGATTGCACAGTGTGGGAAGGAAATGGGCAGCTCTTTTGCAAAGGAAATCTTCCACTGACTTCGTAGAAAATATTAGAATGTTTAAAATTCTAGATTTTTTTTTTTACTTGAATTAATGTTTATCTTTGAAGCATTTGGGAGCAATGAAATGGAAGCTGTTCTTGTAAATTAACAAACACACCATTAGAATATAGCAAGTCAGAATAACAGTTCAACTGTAATTAGACTGAACACTTTTTAAAAAATTATATAATGCTAATATAATGTTCTGTAATTGTGCAGGGCAGGTTGAACAGGCATAGATGTTTCACAGGTTTGCTTCCCAAAGAGGTGGTGGAGCTTGACCATAATGACTTGCAAAGACAATAAAGTATAAAATTCAGTCAGTGTCTGAGGCTATTTGATGTTTGTCTGGGGAGTCTTAACTATAAATATAGAAGCAAACATATACACACAAGAGTAAATCCCCACAATTTTAAAGCTGGTGTTTCAAGATAAAAGATGAAAGTGTGTAACATCTAACAGGCAACAATGGGTCTGGGTCCAATTTAAAGCAGCCCTGCACCATTTCAAGGTCATCTTATTTTGGTATCAATTAATATCAGCACGGCCATGTGGACAAAACATATTCCACTAATTCCAGTAAACAATAATGTATTCTTTTGCTATATGAAATTATACTAACTATATTTGATGTATGCCTGTCCATTGTGTTTAAAAAAAACCATGCTGGATCTCTCTCTACATCTTTACTGATAGTGACACTGTTGCTCAGATTTAGAGGGTTATTTGACTAGTGATGAGTTATATATATATGTGATAAAATATAAAACACAGATTCAGTCATTTTCGCTTTTTATTTTAGGATAACTACTCTGTCATAATATAATGAGTTTCAAAAATCAGCCAAAGGTATTAATTTTGTCTTCTAAAAGAGGGAACATATAAAAATAATATATTGTCTAGAATAAGCTCAGGTCAATGGAGAATTATTGGGATTTTTCAGACAGTGCTGTTACTGACACAAAGTTTGTCTGTCTCCAATTTCTCTGTAAATTAAAATATGAGATTGTGGACCTGTCAGTCTTTCAATATATATATTTTATGAACTAATAGATATTTAAAGTCCATATTGCATCACCTAATCCTTGTATGCCAGAATTTGTGCAGAGCATCAGGAATGCATGATTTCCATTACTCCCCTTCCTTTCAGTAAATGATTTAACAGCACTAAGAGTAGTAAGAAAATAATTAAAAGTAAAAAAAATCCATCATTTACATAAACACGTGCTGTTTGGATAGTAAAGGCACGGACATTTTTGATCATACATTTCAGAGCTCGGGTTTTCAATATAACACATTCTTCCTGATATACAGTGCCTGTTACTGTGATGCCCTTTGACTGACAGTCTACAAAAATCATTCATGTTATGGGTATCAGTAAATTGGAGACTTCAGTCTCAGTTTTACCTCCACCACTGTCACTCCCTATGCATCAGATGCATTCACCATACAGGAAAGCACATGCCTTTGCTCCTTTCAAATCATGACCTCCAAAGTCTCATGGTCTCCTCAGATAGCTGGTCTATATTTACTTCTATCTTAACTTACTCTTTTTGTCCTTTCTCCATTCTTGGCATGGCTGCTAAATGTGTGGGCATTTGTAGGCTCCAGCACCCACACAGCCCTCCAGCTCTGCCCATTGCACACTACAGAGCTGGAGTTGGGTTGCCTGCAGTGTCAGCCAGAGCATGACGCGATAGAATCTTCAAGAATTACGTATTTTAAGTCTACATCAATGATCATGCAAATGACATGCCCTACTTGCTTGCCAAAACTGCCTCACATCACTGGCCTGCTCTTCAGAAATACCCATCTTTGTTTCTGAAAACCCTCTTGAACAGGGCTTCAGTGCCATTATCCCTTTTTCTCTTCCTCAATTTCATGGTATAACATACTCTTCATTTCAGGACCTTTTGGTCATCCACAGGTTCACCTGTAACCTACCTTCCAGAAGTCCTGCATATGTTCAGAATTAATAATTGCCTGTCTTGCAGTTTAAAATGCCTAATGAAGGCAAAATAGATGTAAGCCATGCTGTCTGATTCACTTGCAGTAGTGTAAAGACACACAGCATTGCAAAAACAAGATGACCATTTTTCACAAAACACTTTGATACCTGTGACTGAAAAGAAGTATTATCTGTGTTCTCTTTTGTTTTGAATTGTTTAAAACAGTATTTATTTTACAAGCTAAAATAAACAGTATGAGTTTAATGGAAGCAATTCAGATTGACAGTGATGGTGTCAAAAGATTGAATACAGCTGTTATAAACATTTTTAATAGAGCATGTTAGTAAAAGTCCTTCAAGCAGATAAAGAGTTAAGGTTTGCATGTCAGAAGGGATTTGTTTATTTTGTCAGTGACCAAATCAGTCCCATTGCTTTTTCTTCTATCTTAGTAAGTAAAATCTACTGATTTGGCTCATAGACATGGGAAAGAATCTGTGAAAGCTCCAATGTAACTGTAAGGCAAACCTACTCAAATGCTTTTGACACAAGGAAGGATCCACAACCTATTAGCCTAATTGGTATTCAAATACACAAAATGAGTTGTGAATTTTCATTCATCAAATATTGGGAGTTTGAAAGTTAAGCCAAGATGATAATAATTACATTGCATTGGGTTTTAATATAGCTAATCAATGTGTAATTGCTGATAGGAGAGGTACCTTACAATTTGAGTTTGTGGAAGTTAATTTTTAAAGATACTATCTATGCAAAACTCATGATTTGCAGCTCTTAGCAGCTTTTCAGAGAGAACACATGAGGTGTAGTTGAAAATGGAAACCTATAGTTTGGAAAGTTTTAGCTATTAAAGCTCCTTCAGATGTGGATCAGAAATGGACCTCTGTACCTTTTCTAAATGTTTTTGATAAATCTCACCCAGATTATAGGATATTTTGGTTTTAATATATATGAAACAGTGAATCAAGTAAGTGCTAGTCAAGAAGGAAAAGCGTTCTGTCCTTGATGCTGAAAAGCATTCCTTGATGATGATATACATTTAACTGGGGAAAACAAAACAGCTCTACCAAGACAGGATTCAAGAGCTTTCTTCTAAATCCAAGAAAAAAAAAAGTCTGTGTTTCACTAACCTAGTGAGATTTTGGTAGTGATTGTGACATGAGCACCGCCTAAGTAAACATCAGTAGCTAAAGAAAAGAAGAGGCACTGAGATCATTCCACAGGGCTTTATCAAAATCCATGTGGAATCTTACAGCAGCCCTTGTAATTTTCCCATGTTTCAATTAAAAAATTAAAAACACCAAGCAAGCCCCCATCTCACCACCCCCAACACATATCTAGACTCTGAGAATGCCATGACATCTCTGTCATGATTTTTAAAATTTGGCAACATGATGCCTGTAGAATTCCAGTTCCATTTTCTATTGCAAACTGTGATCAAAACACAAGTTTTATTGGGCTTTCTAGTCACAGTGTTTTCACAGTGGCAGTGCCTAAATCGCTATGTGCCCAAAGCCTTGTGGCTGTGGTGACAGGTTGTGTTTTGGATATGCAGGTCACCGAGGAACAGGGTTGAACAGGTTCTGGCTGTGTTGTGATGGGAGGTGTGGAACTGTGGGTGGTCAGGGTGTGAGTTTACAGTTCCTCCAAAAGTGAGAGCAATCACTAATTTAATGCCACCTCACATATGGATCAAGTTGAAAACTGAGATTAAAAGAATTTTTAACAATTGGCATTGAAGCACAGTAACTTGGCACTGGTGTTTGGTTTAATTGTGTTCTACATTTGGCTTTAAAAGTAGGTACTGGTAAATGGAAACTAATCCAGAGAGCAAAGAGAAAACATTTTTGTGGTAATGACAGAGCTGTGATAATACAAAGTTATTTCTCTTATCTTAAATGATGCTTCAAACCAGGTTTGAAAGCTTTCTTGTTTGTTGAAAGATGTTGTCTTGGTACGTGTTGCAGTCTGAACAAGAATCAATACAGTTTTAATTGACCTGTGAAAACACAAGGTTGTCAGTATGATCAAATGAGAAGAAATGTGAATTTTTTTTTTAATTAATTTATTGTAGCCAGTCAATAAACAAAGGAATCTCCATGGACAGAAACAGAAGTGAGAAAGCAGACAGCCCTAGAAGACAATTTCCCAGACAGCCATAAATGAAAGGAGTTTTGTTGGACTTTGCTTCAATTACACATCATCTGCTTATGGATTTGCCAGTTTTCCAGAAGAACTTTATGGATTAGAAGAGAAACACCAATGTATATTCTAGTGGTCAAGGCTGGAAAAATTGCAGTGGCTGTTCATATACTCATCTACCTATTTTGTCTTTCACACGGGACATAGGTTTAGGAACACAGAACTTACTTTAAGAACTTATTGAGAGAAACAAGTATGATAGTAATTTTCCCTACTGTGTGTATTGCAGTTATTATGGGAGAAAGTCTGCAGTTAGTGCAGAGTTCTTTGATTCAATCCAATGGACGCATAAACACTTGCTAATCAGCAAATCTGAATTTCTGCAGTATTCATTTTGAATTCAGTCTTTGTTGAATTACTTTGGAAAACAGCAACACATTTCCTGTGAAAAAGGTTTGCTTTGCTCTGGGATATCTATGTCTATGCTCCAATGATTAGAAGAAATATAAATATTTAAATTTCTACTGATGGTAAAAGGGTGTAGGATGCCTGGCACTCAAAGATAGCTGATTTTTTTAAGGAAAAGAGATAACAAAGTGGATTTATGGAATTGGAAAATCAGCAGGAAAGGATCTATTCTAGAAATAAATGACAAATTGTTCCTCATCACACAGAGAATGTCAAAAGTGAAGTATTTGACAGAGGAGAGAAACAACAGATGATGATCAGAGCATGGCTCCACTGCTCATCACAGGCAGAGGAATCTTTTAAGATTATTTCATTACTGTAAATTGTTGGATATTCTACAGTTCTAAAAACTTCAGTAAAGGTAAGACAGAATTAAACTGGGGAAAAGGGAAATTTGGCAGTGGGAAATGTGCAAATAATGGGACTGAGAGAGCATGTAGCCAAGGCTAGGTCACTGGAGAACACCAAATACAGTGGTGTCAACATAACTGTTACCTGGAATTGTATAAGTGGACTGAAACTTAGCAAGAATAAGGTAAGTTTATAGTGAATTTTCACATCTATTAGAGATCAAGGGAGAAATATGAACCTACAGTTCCTTGGCAAAGTAAAATACTTGGAATCTAAAAATTCATACTATTTTAAGAAACATTCAGTCTTCTACCAGTATGCAGGGGACAGTGGGGATTGGCATGATGGCTTCTGCGAGATATTCATATAAAGATGAAATCAGTTTACAGCATCTGCTTGCCTAAAAACAGCCAGTATCACTCTGGTTGACAAACAGCAACATTTCTCATAGTTGGGCAGCATCAGACAACCCTACAAAACTCTTGTTTAGAGATCTTGGAAAGGGGATTTCTGTCATCGGAACAGTGTGCGGGTCTCACCAACGCAAGCTGATAATGGTTCCAGTTTGAGAAGAGAAAATGTGACTCTGACTTCTGACAAGCCAAGTGGAGAAGCCCTTTACAAAAAGAGATTATTGACTTGTTTCACTCTGAGAACGGCAACAGATACAAGCTCCTATATGAAAATGGGAGACAAAAAACCTTAACTGTTCTCACCCAGGTAGCAAAACAGTGTCGAAATTGAATGTAGATCTCAACAGTTTATCTAAATGTCTTCAATTTAAGTCTGATTAAAGAGTTTTTCAACATAAGCGCAATGCTACTGAAAGCCAAAAATTTTTGCCTATGAATTCAAACAGAAAAGACAGAAAAAAGAGGGTTTTTTTAAAAAAAAATCTTTCTCAGTTTTACTTTGAGTGATGGCTTAAATTGGTAGTTAAAACCAGAAGGAGCTTGGTCTAGTCTCCATCAGGTGTTTGAAAGTTTCATCTTGATTGAAAATGAAATTGTAAGTTTCTTAATACCACCATATTCCCATGTAGTAATTTGTTTAGATATATTTTTTGAAGTCAAATTGGAATTTTGAAAATTAGAACTGAGACCTTGAACACGTCTCTCTGTGATAGAAGGGACCAGTGCATAAAGCAGATGTGTTTGGATGTGTTTGTGGCAGACTTTGTCAAAAAAGCAGAAATATTAAAAGCATTCAGTAATCTCATTCAGGAGGATGGATACTCAATGGCAGCAGCCATGCAGACCAGTGTGGAAAGGAAAACTGTAGCCACAGGTGGCTTTTTCTTTTGTTTTTCTGCATTCAAGGGGAGCAAATAGGTCTTCAGAGTGACTCAGAGAATACTGCTCTTAGGCTCACTGAAACACTCCCTGCACAGCCCTTTCCAAGGTGCTTGTATGATAGAGATTAGTCATCTGGGGCTCAGCTTTAGTGCTGGAATATGATCTCACATCAAGAGATCAAACAGATTGGACACAGCAGTCTTGGAGTCAAAAGTATGTCTGAAAAAATAATTTAAATTTAAAAAAAAATAACAGGATATAAAGACAAATTCAAAAAGATTTATTTTGGGAGGTTGTGGTGTAACAATTTAGCATCAGGGAAAGCTGCAAGATCGATGCCAGAAGACTGTGTGTAAGAATTCCAGTACGTTTGTTTACACACGATGTTTTCCCAGGTGATGCGCAGGTCTACAAGTAAGGACAACGTTCATGTGCTCTGCAAATATTGATTATAGTACAAGACCACTGGATCTGTGCTCTTCTGAAAGCCTTTCCAAATGCATTTAATCCTCTTTTAAAGTAACAAAAGGAAAAAACACAGTTACAAATCATGTACCTATTAGATTTAGTGACTACAGTGATCTTATTTCAATTTATGGGTTTGCATATTATAGGGTGCAAGGGAATGTATGTTCAGTTTATATTTTGAATTTCAGGAAATTATTTTATTTAGGACAGACTCTCTGGAAAATGGAGTATTTTCTCAACATAAAATATTGCAAGAAAACTGTTCATGGTGTTTTATTTGAAAAAAAAAATAAATATTGATTTTTATATAGTACCTCCACACAGTTTCACATTCTTGAAAATTATAAGATCTTTAGATAAATTAGTGCACAAATAAGTTTAAATATTTTTTTTCCTTGAAATTTATATTAATGAATCTATAATTTAGAGGTGGAATCAAGGAGTATTGCACCTCCAGTTTAAACTTATATTATCTTTGCCTATGTACCAGAATACAGGCAACAGGAGCATTCACAACTCATTCCTGTTGCCATGACAATGGCTTTAGTCCCTGTTTTGTGCTTGGAAGGGCTTGCTTTCTTTCTCCAAGCCTGATGCTCAGCTTGCTCCAAATTCCTTACATGAAGAAAGATAAGATAAGGCTAATAGAAGACTAACAACAAAGAAGATAAGAAAACACGTGTGATTGTAAGTATGCCTTCAAATACAATTGAGGGAAAGTTATGAATGCAGGATTTCTTTAAGCAAAAGCCTACATATGGCCAAGCTTGTCTGCCTATGCATCTCTGCTTTTGTATAAAAACTAGTACAGTTCAGAAGAGGAGGTGTGAATTTTGATACAGTTTTCCCCATAATTTTGGACATGATGAAGCAAGAGGGCCAAAATAAAATGTCATTTACATTCCTGAAGCTCTAAATTCAGTGTCCTGTCACTTCAGACAACAGAGACATTTGCTATTCCAGCTAATTTTCTCCATTGTTCACTATTTAAATATTTCTGTTCATCTGCATAAGCAATCTCCTAGTGCATCATCACTGCATTTGAAAAAAACGTCTCCAATTATTTCCATGCTGTTTACTCCAAGGCTGTAAATACAATTGTGAGTTTAGGAGAGAAAGTGTCACCATTTCTTCTTCATTGTCTTAAGAATTTTTTATTTCAGAGTCCGCTACCTTTTATCAAGTAGTGTAACATTTCACTGGCAGAAGTCTCTGAGTCTTCTCAACAGTAGCATTCAGTACATGTAACACCATTACTGACCTTTCAGTAGCAAATAATGGGAATTCTCGCAGTTGTGGACCACATCCACATCTTGTCCGTTACCAATTATTCTACTAGCATGCAAAGACTAATATCCAAATTTTAATTATCAGTTGCCAAAACTTGCATAAGAAAATTTTACAAGTTAAACCACCTAAGTAAAAAATTTTCATTTAGTTTAGGTATAAATGATCCTAGAAATCGTTTGAAAGTTTAATCATCTGTTCTTGCAGGTATCACCAGGAGACACTGGATTCACAGAGAGGATATGTAGTGTAAAAACAATGCCATTAACCTTCTGTTCACTTCCAACAGAAACAGAAGAATCTGGCTTCCAAATCACTTTTATATTGCTGTATCTGATTGCCTAGATGGAAAAATATAGCTAAAACCTATAGCTTGCTATAATAAAGCCAGAAAGGCCCTGTGCAGTATGATGATGGCCACTTGCATTACTTGCATTATAATGGGTCAGCTCTGGTTCAAAGAAAGCTGGGAGCATTTGGCACATCCATTCAGTGTCCTGCGAACCTCTCTCTCATTTCCTGTGTTGTAAAAATGGTATGTTGGGATGGCTAGTTATATTTTTCTCTCCAAAATTAAGTCTGATGTAATCCATTACAAATTGTGGAATGGAACATGCTGCCCCTCAAAGAAATGAGAGGCTGACACCATTGCTCTTTAACATGAAGGTTTTCTTTCTCCTGAGTTTAGATTTGTTTTCTCTTACAGTCTTTCAAGAAGATGCAGCCTCCATTGCTGCCTTTTCAAGCAGTGTACGACTTGTGTGCTGACATTGGCAGCTGTGCTGGAGGTTGCACTGTGGGGCTGGGTCATTACGAAGTGCTCTGGGGAGAATATGTCTGCTTTTCCTTACCCTAAAGAGTGTACACTCTGTGGTTTGGGGTTTTTTGTGAGAAGCTTCAGGTCACTTTTCAGAGGGCTCCCTCAGTTTGATATTCACATTGGTCAGTAATAAGTATAAATTGTCAGTCTTCACCTATTTCAAGCTATCCTTTGTGATTTTAGGATTCTCTAGCTGCAGACTGACAAGACTGTCTGAACTGGTCTTGAAACAGATATGTGGTATTTAATTTCCTCTCAAGATACCTGATGGAATTTCTAGGGATTCACATGTGGACACTTAACTTTAAGGGCTGTAGGTGTGAGTACATGGTAAAACCCTACAATTCAGTTCAGCTGTCTCATAAACTTAATTCTCACTATTCCTTCTGCTTTTCTGTGTGCTTTACTGTGAGTCTAATTCTGCTAATCTCCTTTATTTCCAAAGGAAATCACACTATAAAACTGATTTAGGGTTTTTGAAAGAGGTATTTTTTTAGCAAGAAACAATATCTTTCTGTTATACGTTAGATGCAGAATACATTTTTAGATTTTATGAAGAACTAATTTTTGATGCAAGTAGTAATAATTTTCTAATAAACTTTCTTATACAGTCATTAATTCACATTAAGATAAGCAAGATAACAGAAATGCCACACTTAAAGGAAGTCGGTTTCCAGTGAGGCACTAGTGTAAGGAGAAAGGATGTTTGACTGTGAATTTTAAGGTTCCTCCTCTACGCATCAATAAAATACCACCCCTATTCCAGTATACAAAGTTCTAACTCCTCTGTCAGCCTGTCTGGTACCAGAAAGCAGCTATACAGAACTTGGAAAGCACTGATGATTTCGCAGATTCATTTGACTCTTCTCTTTCTTGGAATATCCTACTTTCCAAAACAGAGTAGCTTTTGGCTTTGCAGAACCGGATGTGTACTGACATCTATTGCAAACCTTGGTATTTTTTTTCTTCTTTCCCTTGTAATTAACATGTATTAATATTAAGCTGTTAGACAGTGGAGCTTTAAGTTTTTTCAGTTCAAGTTAGAATACTGCCTGTTGTAGATGACAAACCACATCTGTTCCTTAGCTGGGAATACACGGGATTGCTGTATGGTTGCAGGAGAAAGGGGGTAATATAACAAACAAATATGCACATGTAGCACAACTGTGGGAGGCATTCTGGCTCAAATGGCTGGGTCAGAGATCCAAATTTGCAAATTTTCCTACATGTAGATGAATATGCAAAAGAGATACTTGTCTCATGAATATTTTCCTGGGTTTGAAGTTTCAAAATATATAAAATTTAAAAACCTGAAAAATGTCTGGATGTCCCCACTTAATTTTGTCTTGCGGCTGTTGAAAACAATGAAATACAAAAAATTACATGAGCAGGGCTGGAAATAACAGCCAGTTGTATGGCTCTCAGAAATGCTTTTTATTCAATATTGATATATTATAGAAAACTCTGTTCTATGACGATTTGTGCTGGTCGGCAGGATGGTGATGGAGGAACAGAGTAAGTAGGATATATTACAGAAAATGAATGTAAGCTAAAATAAATTTACAAATGTATTATATTTGTAGGTATTTACAATGAGAGTCTCCTCTTCAGCAGCCCAAGTATGCCTTGGCTATCTCAGCTATATTTACTATAGCTTTAGCTTAGGTGACATGGATTGCTGAGATTTGCACCCGTTTACCAACTATCCAAATTAGGTGGAATGTTTGTGTTATAGGCTCTTGAAGTCTGAGTCTGAGCCAATGACAGAATCTGATGACGGGACATTAAGATATATATAGTGGATAATTCTTATTTACCCTCTACTAGACTGGTGAGCAGGGTTTTTCTGCCATAGGTAAAAGTGACAGAATATGGCTAATCTCTGGTGCCAAAGGGGTTCCACCCAGAAGGGCCCAGTGCCCATCACTTATCTGTGTCGTTATATCTGATAATCTGCTTGAGTTGTGGTGAAAAATTAATTCTCTAATACACTAACATGTGGATGATAGCTTCAAGTGGCTTTCTCTGAGCTGCTACTGAACACAGTTGATCCTGACTTGCTGGGGACATGATTAACACCCAAAAGTGAGCTGCTATGAATCAGCCTGGTGTCAGCTGCCTAGATGGCTGGTCTGCTTTTTTCTGCAGAGTACACATAATTAAGAATTGTCCCCTTGCACTGTGACATCCTTTAGTTCTCCTTAAATACTTGTTTGAAACTCACTCTATGATCAGTACTGCAATTGATGCCGTACTTTTTTTGCTTTCTGTTACTGTTTTCTGCCTGGTTCTGTGGGGTCCCGCGACCTCCCACAGACACCAGGGCAGGTTCAGCAACAGAGTCGGTAACAAAGAGGCTGAGAAGGGAATCTGCTGTGGCCTTTATTCCGACAGGTGAGCTTATCCCATTTTCACTCATCGAATGGCAGCCGGGCAAATCCAAGGGTACAATGGCTAACACAGGTTTTTCTCGGGGCCAGGGGAAGGCAGGATCAGGGAGCAGGGACCAGTGGGAGAGCCCCAGGGGAGGGACGAGGGGCCAAGGCCATCAGCCAGCCTGGGAGTTCAAACTGGAATACGTTAACTTTAACAGAACCAGTAACCTGGGGAAAGCCTCGTGGTCGCTTTAACATACAGTTATGATCAGTGCCTACCACAACTCCTCCTTTTCCGTATATTTAAAAAGAGGCATTGCCCAGGAATCCCAACACCCAAAATCTCAAACAACCAAACATATACAAAACAGCAGAACTGATCAGAAGCACTCAAAGCACAATGTCCCAACAACTCAAACCTACACAGAACAGCAATATCAATCAGAAACACCCCCAACCCAGTGTCCCAACAACTCCTCAAATCTTTCAGAAGATTTTCTCTCTGGATGCTGGAGTGGCTGCTCTCACAGGCGGTGATGAAGTTGAAGCAGCAGAGTTCTCTCTGGGCTGTGGCACAGTTCAAGCATTCACTGCTGGTGGTACCAGGAACATTCAAAGGACAGCAGGGTGATAGGTGCTGGGTGCTGGACATCATCGTGGTGAGTGCAGGCACAGGCTCTGGCTTTGGCTTCTGTTGGGATTTCAAACAGAGTTAAAATTTTGCAATTTCAAATGGAGGGGAGCCCTTTCGCCTCCCCCCTCTCTTACTTTAAGGTCTGGGGAAAAGGGGAATGGTAAAACAGTAACAGGGGTGAGGGAACCCGTGGCTAGGGAATGGATAACAGGTAGTGAATAAAGAGAGGGACGCAAGTTAACAGAAAACATCTTAATAGAAATATTGGGGGGTAACAGAATGGGGTAAATTCTGGAGAGACACCATGGGTATTTTGACTTATCCTTTTGAAGTTTTGTCTGCATTTCTGGTTCTGGCACGCTGTGTCTGTTTCTATAGTGGACATCCATGCTGTTTTACGTCATCTTCTCTTCCAGGCAATGGTTGTTTCATCTTTTAACTGCGCCCTGGTGTTTGTCTTAGTTGACGTTGTGTCTGGAGGGCTGGTGCAGGATCTGTTTCTGTTTGGCAGCTTCCAGGTGTCATCTGTGGCTCTTTTCACTCCCGCTGCTCCGGCTGCTTTTTGTCTTCACACTCAGCACGAGAACCTGAGGAGTCTCTGTTCTGGGTTTTTTGCTGCTTCTGTGAACTGCTTGGATTCCGTGCTTCTTTTATGATGTTTTTGCAGCTTTCTGGAAACAGTTGGGGTTTTGCAGCTTCACTTCTGCAATCTCCCCTCTTTTTTTGCTTCTCATGCAGCACAGGGGTGGAATTTTTGCAGCTGAGTGTCCAGAGCAGCCGTAGCTGTGAGTTTGCAGCCCCGGGGCATTTACAAATCCGCGGCAGAGCTGGCGGGGGCTGGGCGCAGCACAGCCGTGTTGCAATAGTCATGCAGTGTCTGGGGCGAGCGGGGACAAAGCGTTTTCGCAGAGGCTGCTTCCAGCCCGCTGGTACAGCGGGGGGANAGGAGTCTCTGTTCTGGGTTTTTTGCTGCTTCTGTGAACTGCTTGGATTCCGTGCTTCTTTTATGATGTTTTTGCAGCTTTCTGGAAACAGTTGGGGTTTTGCAGCTTCACTTCTGCAATCTCCCCTCTTTTTTTGCTTCTCATGCAGCACAGGGGTGGAATTTTTGCAGCTGAGTGTCCAGAGTAGCCGTAGCTGTGAGTTTGCAGCCCCGGGGCATTTACAAATCCGCGGCAGAGCTGGCGGGGGCTGGGCGCAGCACAGCCGTGTTGCAATAGTCATGCAGTGTCTGGGGCGAGCGGGGACAAAGCGTTTTCGCAGAGGCTGCTTCCAGCCCGCTGGTACAGCGGGGGGAGCCAAGCCCTCTAGGTCGAGAACAAGGATGTACTGTCGCTTTACNTCCCGTGCCCCGTGGCTGGATGGGGGGAGCCGCAAGCGGCGGCCGCGCGGGTTTTGGTTTTGGGCTGGCCGCGTGGCTGGTTTGAGCGTGTCTTTGTTTCGGCAGAGGGGAGCAGAGGTGCGGCTTTCTGTTACTGTTTTATACCCGGTCCGTGGGGTCCCGCGACCTCCCACAGATGCCAGGGCAGATTCCGTAACGTAAGTCGGTAACAAAGAGGCTGGGAAGGGGGTCTGCTGTGGCCTTTATTCCGACGGGCGAGCTCATCCCATTTTCACCCATCGAATAGCAGCCTGGCAAATCCAAGGGTACAATGGCTAACACAGGTTTTTCTCGGGGCCAGGGGAAGGCAGGATCAGGGAGCAGGGACCACGGAGAGAGCCCCAGGGGAGGGACGAGGCGCCAAGGCCGTCAGCCAACTCGGGAGTTCAAACTGGAATACATTAACTTTAACAGAACCAGTAACCTGGGGGAAGCCTGATGGTAGCTTTATCATACAGGTGTGTTCACTGCCTGTCAAAGCTTTCTTCATGTTTTCCTAATTTTTAAGTGCTATTTCTTAGTAGGTTTTTTTTTTNCCAGAGCAGCCGTAGCTGTGAGTTTGCAGCCCCGGGGCATTTACAAATCCGCGGCAGAGCTGGCGGGGGCTGGGCGCAGCACAGCCGTGTTGCAATAGTCATGCAGTGTCTGGGGCGAGCGGGGACAAAGCGTTTTCGCAGAGGCTGCTTCCAGCCCGCTGGTACAGCGGGGGGAGCCAAGCCCTCTAGGTCGAGAACAAGGATGTACTGTCGCTTTACGTCCCGCGCCACGTGGCTGGCTGGGGCGAGCCGCAAGCGGCGGCCGCGCGGGTTTTGGTTTTGGGCTGGCCGCGTGGCTGGTTTGAGCGTGTCTTTGTTTCGGCAGAGGGGAGCAGAGGTGCGGCTTTCTGTTACTGTTTTATACCCGGTCCGTGGGGTCCCGCGACCTCCCACAGATGCCAGGGCAGATTCCGTAACGTAAGTCGGTAACAAAGAGGCTGGGAAGGGGGTCTGCTGTGGCCTTTATTCCGACGGGCGAGCTCATCCCATTTTCACCCATCGAATAGCAGCCTGGCAAATCCAAGGGTACAATGGCTAACACAGGTTTTTCTCGGGGCCGGGGGAAGGCAGGATCAGGGAGCAGGGACCACGGAGAGAGCCCCAGGGGAGGGACGAGGCGCCAAGGCCGTCAGCCAACTCGGGAGTTCAAACTGGAATACATTAACTTTAACAGAACCAGTAACCTGGGGGAAGCCTGATGGTAGCTTTATCATACAGGTGTGTTCACTGCCTGTCAAAGCTTTCTTCATGTTTTCCTAATTTTTAAGTGCTATTTCTTAGTAGTTTTTTTTTTTCTCCACAGTTTTATACTTGCCACCAGCCTGTTGTAATAGATCAGATCAACAGTAAGATCAAGCTGTTGAAGATATGCTAGGTAGCATCAAGAAGTGCCTGTCTTTTTGCCACAAAAGGTCCCCCAATACGAATTTTTTGGGAGACTGAGAGCAATCCATAACTTCTAACAAAAGTGGTTTAACACCAGTAAGTCCTGGCTCTACCTAGGAGATTTTGGGATCTTCCCTGGTGTGAATACATCCAGAGATGATCACACAAAGCAAGAAAATAATGAGAATGGCTGGTCTCTCTTTAGAGATGTTTACAGTATGTACATTCATGACTTATCTTCTGTCTTTCTTCCTCAGAGTCCCAACTCCAGATTCTTGGACTGAGAGGAAGTGATTGGGAAATCTACCCATTTATAGTTCTGTATACATTGGAAATAAGAGCAGGAGGTTTGGATTACTCCAGGATGAGAGTGTAAAACTGCTCTTCAGTCTCTGTGCACTTGTACCCACAACACAAATATATATAAATGGATACAAATACAAGGTTTGGCTTACTTTAACAGTAAGGACAAAGCACAGAGACTGTTGTATATATATCTATCCTATTCCCTGGAAGTCCTACCATCTTCAGATCCTCCAAGAGGTGTCTATGCATTTTTCTAGTCTACTATAAAAGTTACCAACAGCAGTTAACTTCTCCTTTAGAAGACAAAACAGAATTACAGTAGCATTTCTGTTCTATTTTATCAGCCGCCTCATCCTTTCGTAAGATTTTCTCTTAACTGTTTATTTCTAATGAGATGGGAAGAAGTTATTTTGATTTCTTTTTCCTTTTCTTTTTCTCCTGTTTCTTTCAACCTCTGTGTCTATTTGTCATTAGACAAGATCTGTATGTTCAAAAAGAAAGGACCCTGGTACCAAATTAATCATACTCAGAAAATATTACAGGGCAGCTCTATTTCTGTTAGATTCATGACTGGTTATTTCCGAGTTCATCCTTTTAGAATCCTAAATAAGCAATAGCACTTGTCTATGATTGATCTATAACCTAGCAAAACATATCTGCTAATGTTTTTTTAGGCATCTAGCTAGCAATTAGTCTTAGGAAAAGATCTGAAAGAAGAGAAAGGGTAACACCTCTTTTATCACACGAAACCTCCGTTAGTTTTCACGAAGGTTTCCTGCATAATTCATATCAATATTTGAATCACCTGACCAACAGAGGGACTGGAAAGCTAGTGGTTTATGATGGTGCACCTACTTCCCTGTATGCAGATTAAAGTTTGATGGAATTGATCTCTCCTGATTGTAATTTTTTTGAAAGATTTTCATTTCAACTAGCTCTTCTGGTATAAGAAGTTCTCTGGATTGTCTTGAAAAGGAAGACACCTTTCCCTCATTCTTCTGATTTGGTGTTAATCCTCTGGTATCAAATCCTTCTGATTTGAATGTTCTTGGCTTTCAGTAGCTTCAGGCCTGCATGAAGATTAAAGTCCTATTGGTGTTTCCATAGTCTTTGGATATCTTTGAGACTAGAGTCTCTTCTGTGAAATAATTCTAGCGTTTGCTGTAACATTTTGTCCAGGCTTTAGCTAATGTTTCAAAAATGTTAGTAGACTTGATGCTTCATTATCTCCCCTCAAACATATCTTCTCTATTGGCATGTAAATGCCTTTAATCAGAAACATGTCTTTAATTCAGGACATGTACATCTACTGAAGGTTTTTCTTTCATTTTTATGGGTTTATATCACTTTACCGTGATTTATGGTGTTCCCCCTGATGGGGGGAATTTATAGAGTCCTGGCCAGAAAGTTGAAAAGATGAGAGGAGTCTTCAAATTCCTTGCTTCAAGACAGTTGTTTTGGTAAGTCTTATCAGAGGAACAGAGTGCTAGACACAGCACCCTGTAAAGAATACAGAAAAATACCCTCCCCTTATCATGATTACACAGCCCTTTTAAAGGCAAATCACCCAATAGAAGCTTAAAATGAAAGATATTTTTACTTTTCTACCTATGTTCAATAAATCATCCTCTTGCGTGTACAGGAACTGCGGAATTTTTTCTCCAATCACCCTAATTTACTTTTACTGCAGAATGTGGAGTACTAGAAGAAAAAGAAGAATGCCTGGAGAGCAACAGCAACCCTCCATTTTGAAGTTTTTAGCTTTTATCTATTTACTACATTAACAAACCCAAAACCTCTAAATTTTTCACCCTGTGACAATCTTACAAACTACTCTATCCTCTAGTTCACACCAGTGTTGATTCTAATTCTTCCCAGAGTGTAGGTAATTTTCTCCATGCATGTAGGTCAAAACCAGTGTTGTCCAGGGGGGTAGAACCCTTCACAACAGGCAGAGAAATATTCTCTGCATTTTGGGTTCCAAGAGGTTTATATTCTTTTGGCACCAAACATACTTTTCAGGATTAGGCATTGCAATACATATACAAGAGACAGGACAAATGGACTGGGAAATGAATTTCAGAATATGGAAAGTTTTATATATGTACACAATTATGGGCTATAAAGTAGCTATCATTAAATAAAATTGTGCACGTCTCTGAAAAATGTCAGATTCAGTGCTCAGTGGCAGGTAAAAAAATCACAACATTGGTCTTTATTCTTAGGAGACACAAGGGAAAAAAAAGCAAACCACACCAAACACACCAGAAAATATTCTTGAGAATTTGCACAAATCAACAGTATGTCCCCCTATTGAATATTATCAGTAGTTCTAATTATTACATCTTTTAAATATTATAGCAGAACTAGGAAAAAATAATGGATGCGGAACAGGAAAGATTTAGAATGGCTTCCATATGAGGAAAGAGTAAAAAGCTGAGACTCATCAACCACAACAACAAAAAGATGAAATAGCTTCACAAAGATGTCAGAAAAATTCAGAAAGGAATCTGCTGGCTGTTAAAAAAAAGAGCCTGAGCAAACCCACAGATCTGGAAATCCCTGAGCCTCATGCTTTTGGAAGTCAGGAGAGTAAAGTTAGGTAAATATTATTTAATAGTGGTCCGGTGCTATTACTCTTGTTAAAAATAATATATTGGTCACTGCTTGTTACACTACATACAGTCCAAATCTGACCGATCTGATCAATTATTGTGCAAAGCTGTTTACACAAGATGCGAATCATTTATTTCTTTCCCCAGGCCACTTATGACTATTCTTCTCAATAGCACTCATTTACCCAGAATTATGCAGAATAATTGTCAGGCAAGAATCTACTGAAATGATGGTTGTAAGAAAATAGGTGCAGTTCAGATACATGGATACAAATTTATAAATAAGCAGAAGAGAAGTAGTGTAGAGTAACCACATTGTGCATCATGTCAGTCAGCCTCACCCAGCTGCCCACTGAAGTTTGGAATAAGTACAAACAATAGTTTCCAGAACAGAGATATTGCTCCAGATGCTTCTGAATCTTTGGTGTAAAGAAAATGAAATACCTAAAAATGCAGAGAAAAAACATATGTGGTTATTTTTAAAGCCTGGAAGAAGGAATGACCATTTCCCCCCGCTCCTGTTTCTGACTATTCATAATTTTAAACTTGGAAAGTTGAAAACCATCGTCTGAACAAATAGCAATATATTTTTCCTGGGTCCTCAGAGATCCCCTTAAGTCTTACTGGGCAGCTTAACTTATTTAACTTTTGGGAACAGAGGCAGTTTAGACTAACCCAGGATTTCTTCCTTTCTGTTTGCCTTGACATGAACATCTTCCCCTAGCCCTTCTGTAGGTCATAAATTAGGACTCCCATGCTCTTTAAACCCACATGTCCTGAATCCATGCATGCTCCCATTCCTTAACTGGTGTGTCTGGTATGTAACCAGGAATAATTAAGTAACTGAGCTTATTCATGTGATACAGACACCTGGTCATGTTAAGATGAGGACAGCAAGAGCCCCATTAGCTGCACTAATTATAGGGAAGAGGCTGCAGCCTTCCCAGGATTTTCACTCAGCCTTCCCAAAACAGGATTGTGTCCTGCTCTTTTTCCGCGTGCTTGGGACGAACAGTGGTGTAAAGTGGGCCAAAAGCCAAGCTGTTTTGGCAGTAGCAGATTATCATGCAATGAAAAGGAATCCATATGGCCTTTTATATATTTTAGTTGGAATGTAGCGATGACCTGATAAAACATGGAATACATGGCACCAGCACATTGCAACAGCATACTCCTACTCTGTTTGCCAAGGCCATAGATGAAAATATTTAAATACTATCAGTTTAGAAACTTGAAAAATTCCCTAATTGCCTTTCTCCAGAACACTAGCTCTTCTTTCATCAGAGCTCTTTGCCATCTCCCTTTCACGCAGTTCCTCAACCATTTTTTTTAACTTCATATATTATTTCCCAGTGCTTACTAACATTGTGTACTTTTAGGCTGTTTAATTTCATCTCTTATAGGTGTTTATACACTGATATTTATTTTTCTGTCCCCAAATGATGAGAAAAGCTTCTTTGTGGTGTGTTAAGCCACAAGACTGCTATGCTGCTTGAGCATACGTGTCAAGGGATTTAACTAAACTTAATATAACTCATTAGTAATTGCTAAAAATCTTCACTAGTAAAACAAAAGAAAGAAGAGGAAAAAAACCACCCCTCTATTCTTCAAATGAGAGGAAATTCACAAAATATAGTTAATCATAGTTAATGAAATTACTTACTATCCACAAAGTAGTCAAGATTAGGGATTGAGACATCAAAAGCCCTGTGCTCAGAACATTTTAGTAATTCTGTGAGTGAACTTGAGAGAACAGAATTGAATCTCTTCCATCCTCCTGCTGGTACATGAACTCTGCTGGGGCACAAAACAAAGCTGGCACAGGAGAGAGAGACAGATTCCATCTCCATCCAGTGAAACAAATCCATGGCATCGGCAACATGAAAAAAAATAGTATGAGTCACTGAAGTGATCCTGGTAGGCTTGGAGGGATTTGGATAGGGCACGCCTGGGAGGAAAAAATCCTTTCAAAATTGGCGTAATAGTCTGAATTTATGGTGTTTCTTAGTCACTGTCTTAGCAGCTATGTTATAGCAGCTATGTTATAGCTCTGCATATGGTCAGCAATCTATATTTGTCTGTAGATGAGAATCTACAGCCTCTGTGATTTTGTAACAAGGACTTGATACTGTTTATATGAGTACTTTCACCTTTATCCCTTTGTTTCACTTTACAACTCCAGTATACTAAATATGATTTTTGTGTTTGGTAAACCTTTTACTAAAGATTTGTTGAAAGTGAGAGGAAGTTAAATACAAACGCTGCAACAATATTCCGAGTGACTCCATCGTTCTCACCTGTGCTTTATAGAGCAAAATTCCCTTGGAAAAATGTAGAGCTTGAACTAGGGCACTAACAAAGGGTGATTTTGTCATGCCAAAAGGCCTGGAGGTGAAGTTCAGACACATTTCAAGTAATTGCATGGCACAGATACTGTGCTACTTGGTTAAAATATAACTCCTGTAGCAAATAAACAGATCACAGACCTTTACATCTATTCTTTCTGTATGCCTTCTACAGAAAAAGAATCCTTTGTTTCTGGTTTTCTATCCCTTTTTGCCAGAAGCTTAGACCTTCCAACCTAAGTGATATGTTTTAACCTACTTTAATGCAACACATGGGAACATAACTCCTACAGCTAGGAGGAAAAAAATCTTATATTGATGGAGATGTTTGTTTGGGGTTTTTCTATTCACAGGAAACAGGGTAGAAGTCTGCATGCTTATAAATAAAACTGACTTTTGTGTGTTTCTGAGGAGAAGCTGCCATACAGGCTTTAAAAATATCACCATTTGATAAATGTACAACATAAGCGCAAAAATTAACTTTCATTTTCCCATTAGGAAGAGAAGAACATGTTCAAAACTGGTTATACATTAAACAATGAATTCATGGAGACTATTTGAAGAAGGGGAGACCTTGTAAATGAAAGTCATATGAGAACGGAAACAGATTAGTCTTTATATTAAGGTTTCTGTTCGATATCATTCAAATATTTGCCAGTCATTTAATAAAGGACTGCGAGCCCCAGCCTGAAATTCATGGAATAATGAATGGCTTTATGTAAAACACTAGACACAAAAAACTGTCTCCTTCTGTGCACATGTGTATAAACACGTAGAGATGTAGTTATAAGCAAAACCATGCCAGAACCTTCTCAGCTTTGGCTGGTAGTTGTGCAGTTTGTGCTGAAAATAGTGCCCTGAAAACTGGGGGATTCTTCTGTGCGTAGATGGAAGTTTTCAAATTAGAGTGCAAGTTAGTGGCAAAATCTCAACTGAACATTTTGTAGGTGGAATGTGTAGGAGGCTGGTTGCATCTTATCTTACATAAAGAGTGATCATTTTTTATTAAGAGCTATTTCTTCTAAGGTTTGAATAGAAGATCAGTTTATGTTCTGCTCCAATTCGTAGAAACTAATTTTAAAATCAGAATCCTAACTCTTCAAAAATTTACCAATATTTTGTGCAAGAAGGTAAAAAATTTATTTTTAAAGCAGACGTACTTTACATTAAATAATATGCTTGCACAAAAAAAGGAAAAAAATTGGTTCTTACAGGGAAATGTTCTGGAACAAAAATGTAGGTACTTCTCGTGGATATTTTATAAGATCAGACATATTGCCTGATAAGAACACATGAACCTAATTTTTCCTATCTTTTGTAAAGGAATTCCTCTAGCAGGGTGAGTCAGTGGCTCTCTAAGCCCCAAAATAAGTATGATTTAAAAAGATATTGTGGTATGCTCAATCAAATTTCACTGATTTCAACTTGACATTTAAGTGGTAATTCGGAATTTACAGACAAACTGGTCTCATAGCTTATTTAGGAGCTAATATTGCCTGGATCTTTGTTAATGAAATAACTCATTCGAGAGAAGAAAGCTATCTTCTTTTGTATTTCCACAAGTATTTGAAATACAGAAATACAGTCAAAAAGAGTTCTTGAAAGAGGAACAATATATCTTTGTGCTGATTCAGCAATATAGATAATGTGTTATTTGTTTTTCTACCTACCAGCTTGCAGTCTGGAAAGAAGGAGGCAGTTGGTATTCATTTTCATTTAATCATGGTTGTTTGATGTGGTTGTTTTTTAAAAGCTGTTAGTTTTTACTGTGTATCCAAAAGCAATGTACGAGAGACAAAAGAGACCATGCTCTGCAGAGAAATATGTTGGACACATTTTCTCCTTATGAATGAGCTGATACAGGTTGCTGACGTCCCAGGTGAGATCCTTCTGTGCTGCACCCAGCAGGGCAGAACCCTGGGAAATTTCTGAACCTTTAAATGCACAGCACTGAGATGGGTGCAGCACCAGCTGATATCACTGCCTGAAGATAGTAGCTTGCTCTTCACTACCCACTTCAAAATTAAAGAGTTTGAAGCAAGGGATCTGGCTGCATCCACAGTTGTGTGGTTTGAGGGCAGAAATTTTCATCCTGGTTTCAGTCATGAGGATTAGCCCACAGAGGATAAAATACTAGAAACATTGGGCAGCTGCTGAATCCCACAGAGCAATGAAATAGAGCCAGAACAAAAGGCTGAAGAGCTCAATAACCATAAAACGTATGGAGGTAGGGAGGATGGAAAAGTATTACTGGTGATGCATTCTGTATCTGCAAGAACCAAAAAATATTTTGATTATTACTGATATTTCTACCAAATGGCTAACTCTGATACACCGCACTAGTTCAAGGAGTACTTTTTAATTTCATGTAATCGAAAAGACTTTGTGAGTGTTGTATTTAAAAAAAATGATATTGCAAAAAGCCAGTGACTTTATTTAAGAATTAAGAGATGATCAATAACATATAAAGAGGACCTGACCTTGATTAGGTGTGGAACAAGAGAACTGGGGGAGGGGAAAGGAACTGAAAGAAAAACCCAAAAAACTCAGTCTGATTTTTGACAAAGAAATTTGGCCCACATCAGAAATAGTCCAGACCAGAATGAAGTGCATAAAATGTGAGCATCACTCCAGAGCAACAAGAATGGTTTAAATAAATAAATAAATCTGAAATATCTCATGCAAATGAACCTAATTTAGAAAGACAGAGCTCTAACAACTGCTCAAGAGGATGCTGGAGCCTAGACAAAGCTCAGCTTGTATATAAATTTTGCAAGAAATTTAATGATATCATTTTGCAAGAGTTTGCAAGGGCTTGCATAAGATGCACAAAATTGTGAAAACCCAATAACACCACAGTCGAATTCTCCATAAAAGCCTGAAAGGAAACAAGTTATTAAATTATTAAATTGTTTTAAGCTGGACACTGATGTACAAAACAGGCCTGGGAAACCTCCACGAGAGAAGAAAGCCTGGAAGTAACAGGGAATACAGTTGTTGCCATTGGTAATACTTTTGCTCCAGCAAATATCCCTTGGAGTAATACGCTTTGTAAGAAGTGTGCCTAATCTATCTGCTCAGCACAGTGATCTGAGAATGCTGCTCTGGACTGTGAACACTAAATGAAAACCTTGCCACGAAATAAAAGAAGCTGAAGAAGTTACTTGAAGAAGCAGCAGTGGTCAGGAACAACACCAGGAAGAGCAATTTCAGTTATCGACAGGTGACTCCAAAGGGAGTTTTGGTACAATCCTCTTTCCAGTAATGTGAAAACTGCTGCTTGAAACTGCAGACCATTTGTCTGCATGTGAGGCGAGCAACAGAAAAGAGGCATCTTCAGTGCAGAGAAACTCTCTAAATACGTAAGGCTTTCAGTCTATATGGGAAGAAAACAGTACCCGAAATGGAAAAAATATCTCAAACTATTATTGCCAGCAGAGGTCTTGGAGACTGGCACTCTTACCCTTCTCTATTTACTCCCCTAGAGAAAATGGAAAGGGCTTGTTGCTCTTTGTTCTTCCATCTTTGCAGGCTGACAAGGATTCTTAAAATCAATGAATACAAAAACATTCAATATGTAAGTGGTTCCAATCTACTTCATTGGAAGCCTATTTCCATCTCTGAAATTCCTTCCTAGTACATGGTATGTCTTTTATTGTAAATATTATCATTTAAAATATCAGAAAGGATACAAGATGCTTGGGAGGAGCTGGAGCCCTTGGGAATATGAGTTATGTAGTGGAGAAAAGTCCAAATACAGTACTGGATAACTTGTTTAGTAGAAATAAAAAAAGGCCATAATCTTAGTCTCACAGACTTCACATTGCATTGGGAAATCATCTGCTATAGTAAGGAAAATATAAATTTATTTAGATTTATTGTTTCCCATTTCTGTGTGAAAATACTCCCATACCCTAGACCATACCAATAACTGGGAGAAGGTGGAGCACAACTTGCTGTCTACAGAACTCATCACAGCAAAGATCAGCAGCAGCAAAGTGGTTAAGTTCACACCTATGTCTTCAGCTATCAAATGTTTTGAATCTCAGAAACACGGGACATCAGTGACCAGTGTGTATTATCTGATTTCTTTTGAGAATAGAAATAAACCTTATTTTGTCAGCAAATGACATGAGGTACTTTCAGAAGTGTGTATGTGAATTGGAGGAAATCTTAGGCAAAGAAACCATAGTCTGTAATCCGATGGAAGCAGCACACAGAGACAAATTCTTCTCTGGGTGAGGAACACAACCATTCCAATTAAATAAGGCACATATTGCTCTGGGTTAAAAATTCACTATAAATGGATCTATGCTGCCAGAATTAAGATGACTGGCACACTTTAGGATATATCTGTGCTAGCTCTAAACCAGGCAATTTTGGAGCAGTGTAGGGGAGAAGTAGACTCAGATTTCATGGTGAAGAGACTCACATCTTGAGCAGGAAACTCAAATTACAGACAGGTTGGCACTGAAGGGAAAAATCTCATAACAGAATCAGGTAGATTAAGGCTTGCATGGGCATGCCTCCCTGTACATCAATTACATCTTCAAATTCAGTGTAGGCGTAGGATGAATGGATAAATGGTATAAAGGCATTAAATGAAAGCACCTAGTTATAGGCAAAGGAAATACTAAGAAAAGCCTGAACAAATAAAAGCAGTAGGGTGATGCAAGAAGGGATGAGGGTCTGGATGTAGGCAGGATCACAAAATGTAGTGATTTAAAAGGAAGGGGAAGGCAGAACAAAATGTTTTGAAGGGAAAAAGTTGGTGTAAACTTCAAAAAGACATGGTCAAATCAGGTTTTTGCTGTACAAGAGGTTTTTTGGTTGGCTTTTTAAGTGTGGAATTGAAGGAAACAAGTGTAGATAACCACATGAGCTCTTAGTAACGGAACTGTGACCAAGCTGTGTGGTGCAAAAAACTGGCTGCGAACTTTCTTTGGACACAATCTCTTCATTCAAAATCCTTTGTCTAAAAGCCTGTGGGTTTCCACAAAAATGAGAATATTTCTAGTATAAATATATTTGACTTTTTACTTTGCAAAAATTTCTTCCTTTATCCTAACCCAAAAGACAAGGTGGGTCCAGAACTTTATTCATGTGTAATAATGAGTAAAAAAAGAATAAAGTGCCCATTCCAGGCTTCTGCAATGCAGTAAGATGAAGAATTCATAGACGAATACCATCAAATGGAGCAAGGTCAAAGGTATAAAGCTTTCAGTAATCTCAAAAGAGTCCAAAATTTTATCCACCCCTTCCCCTGGTTGCTTGACCTTTTAATGGTAAAAATTCTATATCTAGTTTCCAGGTTCATATTCTAGGGGGAAGAAATGAACATGCTAGTTTGATCAGAGTAAAAGTTTATGAAGATCACAGCTTCCTAGTGAATGTACACACTATTGTACAGAAAAGCCTGCAGAAATAAGAAGAAGCAATGATATGAATCAAAAGCCAGTGAGCCAGTGTATTTCGGTAATAACTGCAGTTATCAACACAGGACAGTACAATTTGAAGTGAAACCTTATGGAGAGATGAGAATCTTATCAGAACCTTTCTTTCAAATCTTATGTGTACATAAATGCAATGCGTCTCTTTCTCCATCTGAATGGATGATAATCAGTAATGCTTAGAAAAACAAAATTTCTGTGAGTAGCTTAAATTCATCCATACTCATTAGATGCTCAACTAAGTGAAACAAACTTTTCGTCATATGCCAGAGGTTTAATTTAATTTGCCCAGGATAAGCACTTAACCATACCCACAAAGCTCTGATCTTTATTTAAAAAAAAAAATTACTTCAGGGTAGTGAAGCAAAAACTATTAAATACTGGAAATCTATAGGCAGACTAAAATTCAACATTACTTCTGGTAGATCTGAAGGTGTTTACTTGAGATATTTCTGTAAAAATAAAAAACATCACTAAATCCCATGCTATACAACTGCTCATTGAAGTAAACTCTCATCAATAATAAGGTAATTTAACCTTCCACTTTCTTTGTGGAATGTACTTTGGTTGTATTATGATATTTCAGGAAGAATAATCTCTTAAACGTGATGACTCAGAGGACTTTTTCCAGTAATATAAAATCAAAGATTAACAAAGATTTTCTTTACGAAGGGGCAGATAATCAGTTTCACTCCCTGAAGGCAAGGGAAGGTTTTTTTTAAAAAAAGAAACGGAATATTTTTAATGGCATCAATTATGTTTGTTGGCAGTTTTAAGACTGATGAATTAAATCAAACTTTGATGAGAAGAAGCCTTGCTAAACTTAAGCAGGCAGCTTGCCTGCTCTCAGGGTTTTTTAGCTTCCTTTGAAAACTAAAATCAAGTTAGAAAATAAGAACCAAGCAACTGCAAATAGGCAGTACACAATTCCTACCTGAAAGATAATTTCAAAATTAAACAATTTCATATGTGATTATAGAACAATCCTAACTGGATCCTATTTTTATAAATACTTGGAAAGATTGGCTACTTGATTTTATTTCCTTCTATGAAGATAGTGTATCAAAAGGAGTTATAACTAGTAAATGTATATCAGCTAAATATTTTTAGAGAAGACTCCTGCAGCTGATCAATATCCAGGGTTATATAATTTAAAATAGATTTGGCAAACCCTTTTTGACCAATAAGTGACTCCAGAAGCAGCATGATATTTACATGTCTGAAGTTACTGCTTATAAATTACTTACAGTTCCTCTAAAAGGGATTTTATGATTTGGTGTCCTAAAATTAAGCTCCACCTGAGTAATTATTATTATGATACTAATTTTCTTGCCCCAGCTGCCGAGGAGCTAGATGTAGCACAGGCAACCGAGAAAAATGTTGTCTCCTTCCACTTAATTTTCTTAATACAAATCACGAGGCTTGTTTTGAAGCTGGGAAGGGTGGTTGGACAGTTAACCAGGCTGTCCAGGGAAGGGATGGTGTCACCATTCCTTGAGGTATTCAAAAGATCCATAGATGTGGCACATTGGGACACAGTTTTGTAGTGGACTTAGCAGGTTGATGTTTGGGACTTGACCTTAAAGGTCTTTTCCAACCTAAATGACTCTAGTATCCTATGATTCTATGCTATGTACACTGTAATCAGCCTGGGGAGATCACTGGTTTACAATGTTGCCTTTTTTTTTTTTCCCAAGTACTGAAAAATATTCAGGTCATTAATTACATTTGTAGCCATCGTTAACTTAATTATGTAGGGGTAATCAGGCTTCTTGCTTCAGGGTGCAAACTAATTACCACAAGGGATATCTGCATTTTATGGATGGCACTGCAAATCTGAAAAGCGCATATAAAGCTCTTCTTCTTTCCAGATATGCTGTTAATCACTAACTGGACCAGAAACTGACTTTTCTTGTGTGAAAAAGCTTTATTGCCTGTAAATTACATGGAAGCATGATTTTTTCTATTGCTGAATAAATGAAACAGTACCATCAACTGTGGAGTTTGGGTATTTTGTTCTAATTCATGAGGGAAGGAAAGACGATAAACTGAACAAATATAACAGCCTAGTGTTGTATAAACCTGTTACCACAATTTAATTGATACCTTATCAACCTTTAATCTCTTATGAATGTGGAAATTTGTGTTCTCTATACTGAACTGAGAAGAGACAACATTCTTCTGCCAAACAGTCTGAATGTTTGTACCCTGGACAGGACAGCATTGCAAATCAGGCCTTCTCACAGAGATCAGATAAGGTGCATACAGTCTTTTCTGGTGTAATGTTTTATCCTGTTTTGGAGAACGTTTCAGAGTTAATGAAGAATTATGAGAAACAGTGTATTCTGTAAAAAGGCAGTTTCTTGCAGAAGATTATGAGGAACCAAAAGAGTGGCTTATCTCTCCAAAATTATGATGGTGATTGATGATGTTGATGATGATGATGATTGATGATGATGATGATGATGATGATGATGATGATGACGACGATGACAACCTTTCTGTTGTCTCAAGAGGCTTTCCAAAACCTCGTTCTTTCTCTATGTTCTTTTTTGTTCTTACGCATATCTATTTTTATGGGTTTCACTTCCTAGGAACTGAGCAGTATTCAATAACATACTCACATATCCTCTTTTCTGCTAGTAATACAGTATTTCAGAAGGATGAAAATTAAAATGTCAGCAAAGAAGTGCATAGGCCATGAAGTGACAGTGATCAGAACAGGGAAGAATTTTTAAAGAGTAAAAATTGGAACTGAGAATTGAATTTGGGATTTTTCCAAATCACTAAACTTCTCTTTATATAACTGTCCTTTGCAAAACAAAAAGTTCCTATCTATTAAGTTTGTGAGTTTCAGCCCATTAGAGTTTATCAGTGTTTTGAGACTAATTGAAAATACTTTGTATGCAAAAAAAATAGATTTTTATGAAAGGTCTTCAGAAATCATATTAAGGTGCATATTAGATTTGTAATGAAATACAAAATTACGTGCCTCTCTGAGATGAGAGAGGAACCCAGCTTTCAGGAAAAGTAATGGAAATTAATAAACTTGATAGCTGCAAGTTACCCAGCAGGTGACACAGTTGTAATTATCATTTTCAAAGAAGATACTCAATAAAATTCAGAATTCTTCCTGTTTGAAAATTGTGGAGATTCTTTTTGTCAAAAGTCATTATATGCCAAAACCCTTAATGCATGTACAGTTTTTAATTCAGCTTTAACTCTGCTTGCTTTGGCAAGCTTTAGGAAGCTTTAGCAAAGGTTAAATAAGTTCAAAAGAGTGATGAAGCCAGAGCCTTAGCTCCAGTCACAGAAGACTCAGTGAGAGACGGGACCCAAAGCACTCGCCAAGCTGCACACCCAGAGTTCCCTCTTGAATGGGAACCCAGAGTCAGTTTGTCAGCAAAGCTGATCCCTGATTAGATCTCAGAAACACACCATGTTCACTTAAAGCTACAAGGACAAATATCATGAGCCACAAGTGGAGAAGTACAATGCTTCTGCTATCAATGTCAGAACAAGACACTTGAAGATAATCACCTGACTGGTGCTTGGAGCATCTGTTCTTGCGAGCAATTACTCAGCTCCAGACAGTCACTGGAATCAATGAGTCCCCTATGTCTAAAAAATACCTACTGTTTTAGGTGCATAGGAACATCCATCTCATCTAAAAAAATGAGCTGATTCACAAAATGGTACTTATGAAAAGGGCAGAACTAACATCCTTTATATTTATCTTCAGCAGAACAGATTCTGTTTTTTATGCTGAACTTGGGTTTTCTACCTGGTCACAGACATTCTGCGGGCTTGTCAGACCATTCAGCATTTTCATGTTTTCCATCTGAATTACTTATTTTGCTTCTATTAGGAGAAAAAACAGTTCTCCCTCAAAAGTCTTCGCCATGATTGCTTTCTCATCGTGCAGGCTGGACAGCGGATTCAGCCACTATTTCTGTTATACCAGTAATTGGGAAACAGAAGCAGGCAAAATGCAGTGGTTTTGTTTTCTTTGATCTTTTGTAGAGAGTTACTGCCATGAGCCTTGTCTTGACCCATTAGTCATTTTAGAAAAGCTTTTTGAAAGATTTAGCAGTCTATGGTAATACAGAATTGAGAGGACAGAGATCCTCCTTTAAGTAAGTTCCTTAAGATACTCTCCAATAAAAATACTAGGGCAGCTTTCTGTTTGCAAAATTCTTAACCCATGATCAAGGGTTTTGAAAACATTTCAATTCCAAATATTGCAAAGCATAATCCAATCTCTCTCTTTGTTGTCTTACACTCTGTGGTAAAAATGAGCTATGCAATTCATTCCTTCTTACTTCTGGAAGTAAATTAGGGTTTTTTAAATATGTATTGCGCACATGCATTAACAGGGTTGTTGCTGACCCATAATTCTTTCTTCATCAAGGGCTGATCAGAATTTAATACTAGTGATTTTGAAGAGACAGGTTTTTAGGCCAATAAGTGTGTATATGAATAAAAACAGTGCTGTTTTAGCTCCATTTTTATTGTAAGAAAAATGACCCATTTTGTCTGTAGGGATAATTAAACCTCACAATATATTTATTTCAGGATTTAAGTGCTATTAGAAATAATAAGAGGTCACCCAACAACTATTAGTAAGCCTTTGCCCATATCCAACAAGCTTATAAATCTTTTGTAATGTTTGTGCAGGAAACCAAAAACAGTGTTTTTTGAAAAAGTTTTAAAAAAAAGATCAGATGTGTCTTGAAGAGCAAGTAATATCACTGACAGATAGTGATTGTAAGAATGCTATGTTGTGTTTACCTATCTCCACTTCCTACGATAATTTTCAGAAATAATATTTTTTTACCCATGATGTGTATTACCACCTTGCTCAGGAAGCTTGCCCATCATCCAGAGAGAAAAGGGATAATGAGAAACAGAAGAGAAAATGCAGCTGACCTAGAGGACCAATCTACATTGGTTAAAGGATTTCCACAGCAAGGACAAGAGCAAGAGCAGAGCACAAGATGGGTCTGTGAGGCAGTGGCTCTCCCTATGGATCATCCAATAGGTGAGATGAACAGGAGTTGTGGATAGAGAAACACGAAGCATTGGGACACCCAGTGGTCTTCTTAAGAGCTAAAATAAGGAAGGATGGGTTGGGAACAGAAAAGTCATGTGTAGTGTATAACAGGAAGTCAAAAAAATCCTAAAGACTGACGGATTATTAGAATGGAGATCCACACAAAAGACAGGTTAAAATAGCACATTATGAAGACTGCAAGTAAATAATAGCTTTTTTTAGGCTGGATTTAGATCCAAGACCCATCATTATTTTAAAATAAGAGGATGAGGTAGTGTGCAGATCAGGGGATGGTCTGATCATTGACTTGAAGGCTGGCATCATCATAGATGAATTCAACAGACTATCAGAAAAGACAAAAACAACTGAAGAGCTTAGCTCCAGAAAAGAGGTTGATGGCTGGGTACATTTGCTGTGAGAACAAATGGAGGAAAGTGGCTTTGAGGCTGCGGCTCTAAGAAGGAAGTAAGCTACCAATCCAGAGGTGACAAGGTGAGGAAAGAGATTGTGATGCCCAGCACCTAAATTATTACCTGTAAGAAAAAAAATAAGGTCATCTCTATGTCAGTGTACATGACACAGTGATCCAGGAATGGCAATGAAGAGGAAGATGAAAAGTTATGAACATCTCAACTCTTCAGAAACAGCAATTAGGAATCATTTTAGAGATGGAGCATGCAGTCCGAAAACTCAGAGAGAAGGGTACAGGATGAAATGCAAAAGGCATGAAGAAAGTAAAGAAGGCAACTGCATGGAGAAGGGATATGGTGGCAGTAAACTCAGTTTTGGGACGGTGTCAGCCCAGAGCTTGAGCAAGAGTCACAGGAAAGTGTGCAGGTGATGTCTGGAACCTGTTAGTATTTGAAAAGGGAAACTGGAATGCAAGGAAGAAAAGAGACTGTAAGCTTTGAAAGCAGCAAGGATCAAAAAGGAAAGAAAAAAATTGAGGAAACGGTGAGAGACTGGTGAGAAGCACAGGTGAACTGCAGAGAATATTTAAATAACCATCTGAGTAGCATTTAAAAAGTGCTATAAAGTCAGCATCTGTGGAAGCTTAGCACTCTTTTCCTGTCCTCATCCAAGTGGCTTATGCCTTGTTCCATGCTGCTGAAGTTGTCTCTCTTTTTCCAGTGTGACAGTGTGTACTCTTGCAATTGCTTCTTAGTCTTTCTCAGGTTTAGCTTCTAGCACGATGCTTAAAGGCATGCATTAATGCAATGTAAAATTTCTTCTTGATCTGGATTTTAAGTTTGCAAAGATCCATAACAGACCGTAAACAAAATAAAAACTTAGGTTTCTCATTTTCTGCTTAATTGTTGTTCCTAAAAATCAGGATTTTTGAGATATTTTTAATGGCAAACTAATGTGTATCCTTGGGGATTCAGGCAAAAATAAACATTGTAGCAGGTTATCTGACACTAACTTGCACTTCAGCCAGCAAATTTAGCTAATTTTTTGGATATGTTTCATTTTCCTATATAACACAATGTAACATAAGCTTTCAAGGTTTTCTTTCAAGATGTGAGTTTAAATTAAGAAGTTCTGTTTTCTTTTATTCTGAACTGCTTCCTCTTTTTTCTTTTCCTCTTTTTTCTTTCTTTATTCTTCTCATTGTGCACAGTCTTGAGCATTCCTGAGCATGTAAGAAACTGGAATTGAATTTTCTGTACACCACATTCAGATTATCATACTGACATCATTCTGTAAATGGCTAGGGTCAAATAAAATAATTAAGATATGAAGCCACATAAAATATGTTTTCTGATAATTGTGCCCATCTCAACCCTGTACAGCGTTTTAGCAATGAGTCATTGTAATTAATTGACTGTACAATAAATGTACTAAAAGTTGAGCATGGTAATAACGCCCTTTGGCTTTGAAAGCATTGGCAGAATGATGTTAGCATAAAAATCAGGTTTTACATCTTCATCTGTAGATGCTTTAAGGCAGTGGATGCCTTTTGGGTGTGACTCTGAAGGACAGTAGTGCAAAGCACAGAGTTCCAGCTGCCAGCTCAGTGCCTGATGGACTGCCAACAGAGCACAGCAGAGCGTTCATGAGCTTTGGCACAGTCTTAATCTGAAGGGACTGCACAAGTTGTTTCTGAAGTTAGTTTATGGCACATTTGCCCAGGACATGCTGCTTTCCATGACGCAGACATACCCTTAGGTCTATGCTGACAAAATGTTTTCCTTCCGTCTTTAATTTCTAAATATAGCTGGGGCTGCAAGAAATGAGGCACTAAAACTCCTTTAGGGTGGTGGCTGGGCTATGATTTATTTATTTTTGTGACCTCGGAGCAATTTGAGACTCTGAATTTCAAAGCTGTTCTTTCCTCTGTTATCTTTGTAATTTGGCCTCCGATACTAATAAATTTTGCCATGTGCAATCACAGTTCCTGAAAATGTTCACATTTACAAGGGGATAGTAACCATCTAGCAATCATAATAGCAGAGCCTGTAAAAGACAGGATCTTAAACTCCAGATGCCCAGTGCGTAAGTCTGCTCCAACTTTTATAGGAAGTTACACTGCTATTTTGTAAGTTAGATTTCACATACACTTTAACTTCAGATGGTGTTCAGTCAATATGGCAGTTCTCCAAAGTATCTTATGTAATTTTTGTCATGTCATACTTTTAATTAATATTTAAGTCTTTTACCAAAAAGAATTGCAACTTCTAAGCAGCCTAGAGCCCTGGAATTCTGCAGGAAGAGGGTGAATTTATTGACACGGCAGTAGAAGTGAAGTCCCTTGTTTTGTAAAGCCATTACAGACGAACAGAAGTGTACAGAATATTCATTTCAAAACTGACTTAATATTCTAGATAGTATGGTTTAATGATAGCCTAGAAATCATCGTGAGGGTATGTTCCAATTTTAGTTTCAAATGCACCCCTGTACAGCAACCAGCCTAAATATTACACACACACTTCTTATCTTTTCAATTAAGACTGAGAAGAAAGTTTTTTTAAATGTGCTTTACCAGCTTTCATACCTACTCTGAATGTCTCAAACCCACATACTAGCAACACCAAATCTTACACTATTATGCATATATGAAATAAGTCATTTAAATTGTCACCAAATGGCCCCAATATGAACATTGTGATGTTTTGTCACATTGTGAATGTAATTTTTTCATATTGAATAAACTGTATAAGAAGGCTTGAATAGCACATAGTAGGAAGTCTAAAAATTGGGGTTTTTTTTTAATTACAAAATCTGACTGACAAAAACTCAGTAAGCAGAGTGTATCTTTCTACTGTTTTCAGTGAGGTTTAGATGAAGCTTTATGATGACATTCTGTTTTGAAGTTGTGTCTATTTATTCTTTATGATGAATGAGAGACATGTACTAATGAATCACTCTCCTGAAAGCTAGTGCTATATTTAAATAGAGGGCAATTATTGCCACTTTTAACAACTGATTCTTTCTCCCTCTCTCATTCAAATAAATACATTTGCTTTTTTCTACCAGCCACAAGAAACAGAGAGTAAAAACATGGTAGTCCTGGTGTTGTTCTTGTCTAGTTTTCTTCTCCTACTTCATGTGCCCTTAAACATTTGTACTCAGTCTATGATAAGCATCTTGTACCTCAAACTGTATTTTCTCCACAGAAGATGAAGAAACATGGATTCTTGTTGAAAAAAAATACTTTCTTATGATCAAAACAGGGAGAGGTGCCTTCCCACCAAGCAAACAGTGTAATCTCCGGAGCATCGTCTAGTAACATCTGCAGTCTATTTCTGAAATCTGTTTTGCTGACACTGACAACGCTGCATGGTGTCCACCCCTCACCACTCATAAAGACGCTGCAGAAGAAGAGCGCTCGATTGCCTGGGAAGCCTGGGGCTGGCACAGTGTGCTCACCAGGCACTCCCTCAGCCTTCAGGCTGTAACAGAGGTGCACACATGCCTAGGTTATCCCTAATGGCTGTCCTACAACGCAGGCCCAGAGGAGTGAGGTGTGAGTCAGGTCTGTGGCGGCTGGTGACTGCAGGGGCAGCCAACCTGCCAAGAACCAGCCCGCTGCCCAGGCAGCTCTGGGTTGCCTTTGCCAACAGCTGCCTTCAGCAGAGAGCAGTGAGAGCGCAGCGGCACCAGCAATTAGGAGCTGCTTTTCTGAGAGGGGAAGGAGCAATGTGGATGCTTCATACCTAGCAAGTGTGAAATGTGGCTGTGCCAGCACTGAAGGGATATGTCGTGGCTTCAGATCCTGAAAGAACCAGGCTGTGGCACCATGTATGGAGCTGTGGCAGATCCAGGTGTGAGGTCTGCAGTAAGGATCTGGGCAGGGGGAATTCGTTTGAGTGGCTTGCAAGGGGGTTCTTTGTGTGAGTGTGTGAAGGAGCAGCATGTGAAGGCAGAGAGATTTAGCATGGAGAGGATGAGTTGTAGGTAAAGAGAAAATGAAAGAGGACCCACAGTATATACAGTTGAATATAAATCAGTGAGCTGACAGCAGAGCTGGGCACATCCTCTCTGTGGCCCTGCTGAGTGCCAGCTGCAAGGAAGGCCATCTGCAGCACTGATTTATACTGTGATTCACCAACATCAACGACAAAAAAAGCTGGCTGCCTCTGAGCTCTGGGTGTCACTTTGATAATGAAATCCAGTGGTCCTCTTTCAGTCAAAGGTGCTTTCACATGTATTTTTATGAAAGTTGCAGTTAGAGTTACACTGCTGTCAGTTAAATTTGTATCGTATTTCTCATCTGAATTTGGGTAATTTCCTTTTTAATGCCACTGTGTCTTCAAGAGACTGGTGTGCCTGCACATTAAAGTGAGTGTTATAACAATGTATCCTGTTATAACAACCAAACCTGATCAATATCTGCACAATTTAAGGAAGTCTTACAGCTACACTTTCCAGAGATCTTGCTTTAGGAAAACACCATACAGCAGAGTCTGTTCAGAAGGCAAGCAGCATTTGTAAGCGTCTTGTGAGGGTGATTTAGCTACATCCAAAGAAAGTATTAAAGATATTGGAAGCAGAGATAGCTTAGCTGCTTGTTTGGTGTCAGAAATTTAACAATGCCTCGTGGGATCCTTTCCACCTTGTCCCTAAGTGAAACTAACAGCCCAATTTTGCTCGTTGAAGTCAGTGAGGAAAGGAACACTGCCTAAATTTGTTAGCATGCAAGGGGCAGGTTTCAGGATAGTCCAGATAGTCTGTCCTTTCAGTTTGTTGTCTTTTGACATCTTCTCTCAGAGTCTCCTGGCAACAGTGGCACTTCTGACAAACAAAAGCCACACAGACACTGCTGTATCCCATCAGAATGACAATGACTTCCCATTCCAGTATTTGTTCAAACAGTTGGTTAAACATGTGAGGCAGTACACTTGAGATGAAAAAAATATGTTGCTGAGAAATGTATTAGAGGATTTTGGAACATGTGTCTAAGGAACACTTGCACATGTGGAATGGACTAAACAAGCATCATTTTTCAAATGCCTTGTTGGTGACCTCAGTTCAGAGTTTTTTCAGTAGATAACTTTGGCTGTGAAGTAAAAACTGGACAAGAGTGTCTCCTACAAAGCACAAACCCCAATTTGCAGAGTGAATTTCTTGCCAGGTCAAGAAGTTACAACTCTTCAAAAAATTACATTTAAAGTAAAACACTGCTCTTGCCTAGTGCATTAGCATCTACACTGACAAAGGCATTCAGACATCTGAATTTTATTCACAAGGCTTTTACATGCTCTTTTAAGAAAATTCATAGGTAGCCCAATATAAAGGCATGGCAAAACAGTGAAGTGCCCCGTATTATGGCTCTATGAGAGGTACAAAGGAATGATCTAGAACTCATGTAATTGATTTTTCAATTTAAGTTATTTTCATTCTAAAACACTGGCAGCAATAAAAAGAGGAAGGATTCATTTCAAATAGATAACATTCAGCTGTATCTGTAGTGCAGACAGAATGGCATCGAAGGACTATTTATACCACAGTCCCCGTTAACACACTCTTGATTGATCTGACCATTGCAAAGCACCTTGTGGCACATGACAGAGCAAAACCCCAGCAGGAAGGCCAAATACAAAATGTGTAATGCCAGCATTGGACCGTCCACAGTGTCATCATTTTCCTACCTACTTCCAACAATTTTTTCTTCAAATTTCTCTGCCCTACCAATAAAAAATAGGAAAACTCTAGGCTTCGTGGCAGTTCGACATGCTGGTTGCAGAGATCCTTCTTGTGCTACCGGCTGTTTTACAGCAGACCCACGTGCTCAGCTGAAATGCGCTGTGCTGGACAGATGTTGCCAGGTTGCACTGGCAACTTTTTGGGAGACTCCCAGAAAATGGCTAATTTGCCACCTTAACATCCAGGTTAGAGGGCAAGCAGGAAGAAATGCGTGCTTACATCTATGGCTGCACTACAGGCCTCCTCAAAGGGCCCCATTTTGAAGGGTGCTGTTGGATATCAGCTGCTCATCCCTCTTCCCAAAGGACAGCAATGACTGATACAATTTTGTAACTGAGAAAGAGAATTAGATGGCAACACTGAAAGGAATTTTTTCTAACTGCAATGTGTGCAGCTTATTCACTAGCACAGCAAATCCTTTGTGAATTCTGTGCCAGCTTCTTCAGTTCAAGTCTACTGTACATTCACTTGATTTAAAAAGATTGGTTTTGGTCTTACTTTAAAGTTGTGGTACTTATGCATGACTTGCGTATGAATGAGGTGAATGAATTCATTACTGAGAAGCCAGATTAAGTTCTGCAGCTGTTCAGCCTGGGGACCTTGTTCAAAGTATGGCCAGAGTGACAGAAAAATCCTTTACTGCATGAGGCAGTTTTAGGCTCAAGTGTAACATAGCAAGTGGCGCTAGAAATGTTAGATTGGAAAAGAAATTAAAATGACTTGCTTATACACACCACGTGCAGAACAAATATTTTTTAGAGGGCTACTCTGCAGGTAAGTAATGACAGTGTATGAGTTGTCCCCACAGCTGCCTGACCTTGAGGGTGTTAATTTGTGTCTTGAGTGCAGCTGTGATATTCACAGCTAGTATTCACAACCAAGATGTCAAAGGAGCTTTACAAATTGTGGATCAAATACAGGATGTTTGCTGTGGCAGAGAACAAAGTGAGAAGGAGAAGAATATCTCCTTTCTTCATGTTTGACATTTTACTTAGTGTTTTCTCACAGATGGTCTTTCAGGTATGCTCAGAAATTCAGGGAGAATTTTTTACATTGTAGTAGTTAAAATACATACTATGTAATACTGTGGATGCAAGCTAAGTGGTAGATACTTACCTTACTTTGAGCATGTTTCTGACTGCCTGATTATGGCACTGTTCTATTACTTTTTAGGACATGACTGTGCAGTCATTTCATGTTTATCCCTTCCAGCTTTCAGAGTTCATTGAACTGTCATGTTATACATGCAAACTGTAATGGCAGAAATGACTGTATTGGTAGAGAACAGGTTATAAAATATGGTCTGCTTGGTAGTTTTGTAATAGGGTTCATGGGTTTGTGTTTTAAATACAGCTGACATACTAAACAGTATAGATGATCCTGTTGTCAAAAGGGCTTATTGAAGGAAAATATTGATAGCATGACAGATCAGGAAACGAAATTCTGTGAACAGAGGACTAAAACCCCTGTCGTGAGTATGAAAGTAATTGTCTACATGGCACAAATTCTTCTGTATGAATTAAAGGAAAATTGAAATTCCATTTAAAGCATATCTGAGAGTACAACCTGTGGGGAGAAAAAGTAACGAAGGGAAAAAAAATAGAAAAAGGAGATTCAAACAGACAAAAGATGTAGAGCAATGAGGCAGCTCCTCTATAACAGAAATCACAGTTGCATGGAAAAGAACTATGCAACTCCTGTTGATATAAATTTAATATTAGCAATGAAGGATACTTTGGATTTGCTGGTTGTTTTTCAAAAAGTAAGACAGCATTAAAGAGTGATTCCTTTCCTTCAGTTGAAGAGTGACTATTTATGTTTGGAGGTGTTTCTCACCTGTCCACCAGAATATATTCTGGTAGCATGACCTATCTGCAAATGTAAAATACCTTAAAAACTTTATCTAATTTATTAAATACCTAATTATTCTCATATGTCTTGCTCACATACTGTTTTGCATTTTGATGTTGGGTAACTGAATATAGTAGCACATGACACATGTTTCTCTCGACCTTTGTGTGATTTTAGTGTAATACATTCAAATCAACCTCTTTGAAACTATAACTTGACCGAAACAAGCAGTCACAGATGGGACCAAAGGTGGCAAGTATGGCAGTAAGACTTTCAGGTTGTTTGACGGTCACTGCTTTTGTGTTTCCACACAACAAAATAAACATAAAATATTTTCTTTTAATTTCTAGTGAACTACAAGAACCCTCAACTCTGCTCTGCTTACCAGCAGAAATAATATTAATAACAGTAAAAATAATAATCATGAACAAAGGAAAACAGAGAGTATCAACTTCACTTTTGCAACCATCCACTCTCTACAGACTGCTTCTCTGTCAGGGACCCTACAAATTCCCTGTATCTCCAGTTTCAAGTAGTCTGAAAGGACTTCTTGTAGGTTCTCTTAGTATTCTCATTGGACTTGGTGAAATGTAACAGAAACCCCAATGCTTCATGTAAAAACCATTAAGGCTCAACAGGCATTTTCAAATAACTTGTTTTCCTGGGGAATTATTAACAAATTATTAACTAAGCTGCCTTGTATCTTTATGCCAAGGTAACTTGAAGAATCTTAGTTTTAAACCAGAATAATTCACAATGAATCTTCAGCATGAGAGAAGAAGAAGCAGAATTATAAACACCTATGTTAATGAATTCCATGTAACATCGTGTGCTGGGCCAACCATAGTAAATTGTTATTTTTTCTAAATTTGATTTCATATTTGCTAGAATATTCCTGTAGTCTAAGCCGTAATATGGTTAAAACTGTATCTCAAATCTATTAGCTGCAGATTTTGAACAGTTTCTGCGATTTAATTCCACAAACAGAATACAATAACAGCTCTGCACTGGGGTGCCAGATGATTCCTGCATGCAGCCAGTGTTCTAAGGCATGGTCACATCAAGAACTAGAGAACTCCTCTGGACCTTTTCATCCTGGGAATGTGTGTGTGTGTGTGTGTGTGTGTGTGTGTGTATGTACACATAATTTCTAGCTGAATTGAAGAAAACAACATTTGCGAAGGAAATTATATAAGTGAAGACTGTAAAATCATAACTTCCTTTCTTTACACCTTTTTTAGAGCCAGGAAAAGGCCTTTTTGTCTGCTTCTTCATACACAGAAGTAATTAAGAGTGTCTTCAAACCCTAGACAAGTGCATTTGCAATGACAGGGAGAGAAGCAAACAGCAAGGCTCCTAATTTTACATGACTCCAAATACTTACCCAGATCAGAGCTGCAGAGTCACATTGCTGATCATTCTGTCATTCTAGCCTGAGGTATACACATATCTCCAATGGTGGACGTGACGAAATGTAAATGGATTCATGTTTCCGGCATGCTCATTTCTTGTCCCTCAAGGACTAATCTTGTATTTGCACTAAAATCTGCAGAAAAATCATGAGGTTAATCTTTGTTTTTAAAAGTGAATAGTAATGCATACGTTTTCTAGTTTAGTATTTTACCTTTTTTTTTTTTTTAAATCTATCAACAGTGTTCTGAAATACACTTTCTTAGTATTCCTTACAATCCTGTCACTCCTCCCCCATCCCCCCAAGTGATAAGACCTATGCAAATTCTTGATGGGCTCAGCAATAACTTCAAGATAGTTCAGAATTCTGTGGGCAGTTTTAAAGCAACAAAAGACTCTCGTACTTTATCTTGGGTTTTGGGCTCTATTTGATTCCCCTTTTTTGCAACAGTATCTCTGAACCTTGCTTCAGAAACATACAACAACATATTATGCTGAGATCATCAGCAGAAATATTGACCCCAGGTTGGCTTTGAACATTTCTGAGGAGTCCACTAAAGCACATCCTCATGGGATGGTTTTTAGTTTTGTTACCCTCCCTACCGGCAAAGCTTTGTCCCTTTATTCTTGTACTAATTCCCAAATTTCTTGTACAAATTTTTCTTCTGACATACCAACTTCCTACATGGCATTGTGTGAAATTCCACTGCGTTCCAAAGATAAGATATGTGGAGCACTTTCCTTGCCCGGAATACTAATCATGTTTTTCTGTGAAAAATGTTTGATTATACAACTTGCCATTCTCACACTGTTGTGTGTTTAGTCCATTTTCAACTTACCCACATTTTTTTTTCAGTAAAGACTAATTTGAGCTCTGTCTGCGACAGAGTCTTAACTCTTGCTCAAATGATATGTTTTCCCAACTCATTTTCCCTTATAATGCTTCTTTATTGAACCCATATTAATATTCTGTTGAGCCATGTTCTGGTTTCCAGATTGATGGTACCTTTCTCTAGATGAAATATTCGTTGTAAATTCTCACTGCTTGATATGTGGTTTCATTTCCCAATTCCTTCAGAATTCTGGAATAAAAAAATGTCCTGCTCTCTAGTGGAAAAAACCCCAAACCAAAACCCTACATAATTTATTTGTTCTTTTGTTTATGCATTAAATCTTATTATGTATCTTGAACTCAGGCAAAATACTGTTTTTTGGAATCATACCTACATTACACCCTTATGTTTTTCTTGTAATTTCCTATGAATAGAACTTTAACCTTTTTACTAATAGTAACAAACTTAGAAAGAATATTGTCTTTTTTGTCTGACTTCCATTGTTTCTAGCCTCAGTTTCAGGCAGTGACACTACTTTCTACTCGGAAGCCACTGACCCTGCAAAACTTCAAAGCTTAATAAACTTCATACCTGTCCTTGCATTCTCTTCTCTCTCTCTCCCTTCTGTTTTTATTCTTTTTAATTGGAGGAATGGAGTGAGTGGAGGAACCTGTGGTTTAATTTCTTTTGACAGGTTTAGCTCAACTTGGCTATCTGTGTAGTCTCCTTCCTTTAACTGAACAAACCCTTCAATATTTTTTGGTATAATTTAAAATAAAAACCAGAACCTTAGTGCCATTGTTCTCCCCTGTGGTGGTAAATCCCTATGGAAATAAATCTATATGGAAATATGCTTACTGATACAGATTGATTACTGTTATGCTAATTCAGGGAAGAAACAGTGTACATAACAGGGAGAAGTGGATGGACATGCATTCCATCTTCCCAGATGATCCTGAGCACACCCAGGAACTGCAGCTCCACTTTGCCGAGAGTGATGTTACTACCTCGAGAATTAGTTTTGGGACTTGCTGCTACAGTAAGCATCAGTATGAATTACTCAGCATTCTGGCAGCTGTGCTTTTAGAAAAGTCTGAATTTAAGGTAGGTGAATATGGAAAAGCCACAAGCTGCTCAGTGCTTTTGCTGCAGATCAGTGCTGCCCACTTTTCCAGACAGACTGGCAGATTAGTCACCAGTTTGCAACTGAGGAATCCTGCTCCACAGTATTGACTTCCACCCTGGAAAAACAGCCTGGCTCAGGATAGCACACTACAACCACTTCTGGCTCCTGTTGTCTCTGTGCATCAGTCAGATGTAACTTCCCTGGTCCCTAACATCCAGAACGTCTTTATAACTGCTATAATGATGGAAGTTATATTGTATCAAGAGTTGTATGAAGTAGAACGTATGTAAAGCCTCTAGTAAACCTATAGTCAAATGATTGACAGTCCTTTGTTTGAAAAATGGGATTTCCTGATTGGCCAGGAAGCTTGCCAAAATTACTAATATTTCATAGTCTAAATGAAAGGATGTAGTGAGTAGGATTCTGCCAGCGAATGTCCTGGGTGATGTACTAGTTAATATTTTCATTTTTATGTAGATGATGAAAGTGAAAGCATAGTTATTACATTTGTGAGCAGTGCCAAGTCAGGAGGGGCAGCAAGAACCTTGAAGAAGTCCAAATAATCTCATCACAATGAAGCCATGTCCCTCCTCAATTTCAAAAGCCACGTGATACATGAACACTCCTTAATCGCCCAGTATAGTGGTCACTTCTGTTACAGCGACTATCTTGTCTGTAGCCATCTAATGAAAATTTCCCATGTGAAAAGTTCAAGCCATGCAGGCTTTTAAGGAACTGGTTTTAATGCAGGGGGACTCAAGTCTCACCATATCAAGGCTTTTACGTGTATCTCCTTTTAGGAAAAGAAATAGTAATTTAAAAGCTCTTTAGCCTTTAGTTACACGGGGGTGTGCTAATGGGACCTGTATCAGGGTTTAAGTTGGATCTGTCTTGTGGCCCTGAGAGGTGTTTTATGGAAAAATCCAAGGAGTTAAATGCTGACTGGGTTATATCTACAGGAATATTTCAGCACTCTGCACTCCCCAGACAAAAATTAAAGCAGTAATAAGATAAGACACCTCTAAGTCCCTAAAGATAATTGAAATCTAACCTCTTCTCACTGAACACTGCAGGATCTAGTTGTGGCTTAATGGTATGAAAGAGAGTGCAGCTGCTTTCTCACAAATGAGGAATAAATTCTTACCACAAACTCAGATTTTCTGGTAAGTTTTTTCCAGTCTTGAATGAGGAAATTCTCAAAGTTTAAATCTTAGGCAGGATGACAGAGTGCCAGGATCTGTCAGGCCTGCCTGCAAATGGCCTTTTCTTTTGCTATTTTGATACACATTAAAAAACTGCTTCATGGATTATTTCATACCCTTCTGGTTATTAGAAAGTCAATTTTAAGTGCTTCTAGCCACAAAGTAACTTAACTTAGTGTTGCGGCTGTGAGAAATTTGCTTTGCTATACCCACAAGAAGCCTGTCCAAGAGCAAAGGTTTTGGCATTGTGTTCTGAATGGGTTGGTTTTCTGCCAGAAGAAAGCATATTTTCGGTAGGTTATGGTAGTTTGTTTTCAGATCTTTGCTGGAAAAGCCTTTAGATCTGCTACACTCAGATTCTTCACAGCCACCTGCATGTGATAAGGAACAATCCCTGGGTGAACACTTGAACCAGAAAGAGAAGTCGACAGAAGGCAGGAATGGGTGGCCATGAGCTAGACTGTGCATGTGGGTGACTGGGTGTTTGCAGCACCAAGCTGGGCTACCTAAACATCAGCAGAGTTGAGGTATTGGTTTGTCTGCTAAACAAAGTTAGCCAGGCTTTCACTGTATAAAGACCTCATGAAAGTAAATAAATTCACTCACTCCGAAATTTAGGTATTTAGTGATGATTGCTCTAAAGGAGCCCAAAGGGAAATTAGAAATTCTGTCTTCAGAGCAGGGCTTGAATAATGTTATAACTACATGAAAACAATGAGGAAAAAAAATTTAAACAGCTGCTTTCGAAATAAGTACCATCCATTCCGTGCTGTGAATAAATCAGGGATCCCTGTGAAAAAGATGGTATAAGATCATATGTTTAAACTCTTTCTTACTTTATATTCCTTGTAGCACTGCATTAACACTGTGCAGAAACTTGTAATCTAAAGTGCTTTCCTCTTTAATTTCTTTAATTCTTAGCATGTCTCTGAAGTACCAGGTCCCTACGTGATGGTAAATGAGGAGCTGTGGATGCTGCCCTTACAGCCACTCTGTGTCTCCAGCATGGCCCTGTTCACAACATTCACTGTGTCAAAAAATGACAAATTTTAAGAAGAAAGAAGGAATTGCCAACAGTATTCAAGGAAAATGAAGAAAATATGATGCTAAAGAAATTCCCAGGAAGGAATAAAAACAACACATTACAAGTTTTGAACCAATGAAGAACATTTCTGTATTTCATGTTGCAGAATACAATTGTTTTTTTTTTAACCCTGGCTGCCAACTAAGCACCATACAGCTACTCACTCACACCTGCCACCAGAGGGATGGGGGAGAAAATTAGGGAAAGAAAAGCAAATGTCGTGAATTGAAATACAGACTGTTTAACAGGTAAAGCAAAAGCCACACATGCAAGCAAAGCAAAAGAAGGAATTCTTTCATCCCATCCCATGGGCAGGCAGGTGTTCAGCCATCCCCGGGAAATCTGGCCTCCATCAGACCTAATCATTACTTGAGAAGAGAGTTGCCACCACTCTGTGTGTCTTCCCCTTCCTTCTTCCTCAGCTTTAAATACTCATGCCACATGGTATGAGGTATCCCTTTAGTTCATTGGCGTCAACTTTCCTATCTAAATTTAGTCTGAATCTTTTACTGTTGCCTCCTAAATCCTTGTGCATCCCCAGCCTGCTCACTGTTGGGGGGGGGGGGGGGGGGGTGAGAGGCAGGAAAGGCCTTGGTTCAGTGCAAGTCCTGTGCGACAATAATTAAAACATGCCTGCTTTATCAACACTTATTCCAGCACAAATCCAAAACACAGTCCCATGCTAGCAACTGTGAGGAAAATTAACTCTATTCCAGCCAAAAGCAGCACAACAGTCTATCGCATCTCAGTAATAACATAAAATGAGATGGATGTTACAGTATTGTTATCATTTAATAGATCAAGTGCACAAATGTCATTGCTTATACACATTTACTGAAACAAATATACCTTGAAATGAACAGAATTAATCAACAGGTCACCCCTACCTCTGCCTTTCAGAGGAAGCTAAATCAGTTCCCTACATGCAGCTGCAGTAACAGAGTACCAAGCAGGGAGTTTATTATGCAGGCAGCTGCTGTTCTGCTTTGCCTAAGTGAGAAAACACGTTGGTTTCAACAAGATGTTAGTAACTCTCTGTATGTGCTGTGTAATGTATTATGCAAATTCACTCCTTTAAACATTAATTTGAGGTCAGTCTGGAAAAATGCCAATATTCTTGTAGTTAGATGAGAAACTGCACTTTGATAAGGTTAGCTACTAATTTTGTTAATTCATTATTGCAACCCATATTAAGCCATTTGATCTTGTCATTGCAAATACCAATTTTCTTACACTTTAATCATCAGTCTTTATTAAAATTTGTACCAGCCTGTTCACTCAATAATTGAACAAACAAAAGCCTGCACTCAAGTTAACGGCGCCGTTTTCTTCCTTGTGTAACTGCTACGGAAGAGTGGCCAGCTGGGCTTTTTGTGGGGCTGAATGCCCAGAGTTTTCAGGAATGACAGAGCAAAACAATGCTGTATAGGCTGAGGCCAAACAGTGTTATGAAGACTTGGACTGGAAATGGCGCACTACATGTATGTATTTGGAAAACAGGAAGCCTGATTATCTCTGCTGAGATGTGATTGTGACTAAACTGGTAGCTAAGGTGAGGTGCTTGTCTGGAAAAGATAAAAACTTGTGGTTTGGCTGCTCATAGTGAAGTGATGAGTGTTGAAAGATTGAAGTCAGAGGGCATACAGATCACAAAGCATTTCAGTTGGCTTTCACAGTTACATCGCATTGCACGTGAACTAGTCCTGCGTGGAGGGCCTGCTTAATTTGCAATCAAGTTAACTCATTAAGAGATGCACGGTATGCTAGAAGACTAAAACCAGCATGAAAGAGCAATGTATATTTTTCTACAATTTTTTTTGGTAGCTGCAGCTCAGTGGCATTGCTAGATTGTACAATGTCATCACTTGACTGATAACATATTTGCTACTTGCAGTATGGTTGGGGGGTTTTTGCCATACTGCCTTTTGCAGATCAATTAAGACATGAATCTAATGCGCCAATCTAATTACTGTTAAGGTAACATTTCCTGGTTTGTGGGGAGGCAGACTAGAGGGCCCTGTAGGAATGCTATAGGAAAATACAGTAGCACTACAGGAATGTGAAGCCATTTTCCAGTTTTAGGAGAGATCTGTCACTAATGAAGCAAATGCCAGTAACCCTGGGCTGTGTTTATCCTGCTGTGCAAAGATTTGAGGGCTCAGGGATTGCTGGTGACTTCATGGCTGTTGAGGAAGGAAAAGGGATAAAGTTTCATCTCATACAAATCTTTTGTCAGCAAACTTCTGCATGTGATGTGGCCAGTCATAAACACTGGTCATTTACTACTGAAAAGAGTCCCATCCGTGCAGAGTCTGCTTCTCCACAGAATGACAGAATTATTAAAGCACAGGATGCCACCATCCAAATGATAAGTAAGAGCCTGACTGAGAGTTGTGGAGTCAGAAGAGTTAATTTTCAATGAAAATCCTCCACAAAGGTCCTGACTCTAGTCTGTGTGCAATTTATGGCAGAATAAATGCTGAACACTTCCAATTGTGAACGCTCAGAAACTGTGTTTACTTTTAAAAATAAAAGCTGCCTTTGCAAACCATGCATGCAGTTAAGTGGTTCTTCTTCTTTATCCTTTCTCCACATGGGTCTTCACAAGGCAGACCTAAGAACTCTTTCAGTCTCAATATCTTTCTCTGACATTATATTTTTTTCTTTTGTTTTTTCCTTCCCACCCCACATCTCCAACCAGTCTTCCCTGCTGACCCCTCTGCTGCCATTTTTCATTGTATTTCTGCTTAGTTTGTTCCACCACCATGTTTTTCTGGCTTGTCTTTCCGTCTTCTGTCCTCTCTACCCTAGTTGCTAACCTCATTCTGAGCAAATGTGTATCTGAAATTTTTCTGACTGTTTGACTGAAGGCAGACAATCAGCTTAAAATCTTTCCATTTCAGTGGTTAAACTTGTCAAAACTAAAGCAATTATAAATGGGTTTTGTTGGCTATGTCCTTAAAATCCAGCAGTATTTGCATGAAAAGATGAAAATTGAAATGCTGTTCTTGGATACATAAGGCACTGTTATTGTATTGGCATGACAAAATAAAAATACTGACATTCAGTAGCAGTTATAATTAATTATTAATCAGAAGGGTCTCAGAGATTCTGAATTATGAACAGAAACATTCTTCTAAATTATCCACAAGTATACAGAGCCCTAACAAGGTTTGTTGGAGTTTTTAACAATGCGAAGCACGAAGGCCCTGATCCTTCTGTGTTCAAGCCCAATTTCATGCTTTGCACTGCATCTCTTTTATTAGGTTTGTTCAGATTTACTTAGTGTATCACTTAAAATAGAATTCTGTAAACATTTTAACCTTAGGTTTGCTATATCTATTTACGTGCTCTCACATATTTGCAATGCAGTGTCTGTCCTTGTGCTGTTGATCTTCTCGATGCAAGCTGACTGTAAATTTGAACGTTTGATGCTCCTGAAGTTCTGATAGGTCAATATTTGTTTTCATCTTGAAATGGGGTTAAGTGTTTGGTGCATCAGAAGTTTGCATTATAAGCTTCTAAAAAGAAGTAATTTTGAAATACAAATTTTCTTTGAGGAGCTGTGAGGGAAAAATAAACATAATAATAGAAAATTCTGTACCTGGTCTATTTGTTTTTGCATTCAGTTTTGAGAACCAGTGAGAGATACAAGCCATCCGTGCATTGGTTTAATAAAAAACCACAACGACTCGTAAATAAAATCACTTTTCTAGATTAAAGACTTGTAGTCATCATGTAAGAAACTTTAGGAAAATACAAAAAGAACTGTATTGAGAAACTATACTTTCAAAAAATTTTGTTTTCGATTATCTCCCAACAAGTTAAAATTTTTTTCCCCCTGAAATGGTTTAATGAAAATTGAATAATACATTAGTGGTAAATAGAGTTCTTTGAAACATTTTGCTCCATTCTTAATAAATGAGATTATTTTCATGTTTTCCTTAGAAGCTTGAGAGTAATATGGACATAATTTTCAATGTTAATTAAACTGTTATTTTGCAATATACTTGTATACCTCTGGAATAATTTCTATTAATGTTTATTTACTTCTGTAGAGGCAAAAATATGTATGTATATAAATTTATTATTTGAGATGTAGGGTGCACTTTCTCAGATAATGATTGCCAGTTTGAGGAGAATAGGCTTTCTGTTTCCAATTTTGCATGTGGAAAGTGGTACATGCTGTAAAATTGCTGATCAATATTTGATGAATACTAATTTTCAGTTAAGTCATTTCGGATGTGAAAGAAATTTTTTTTAGGTTTTTTTGGTCTTTTTGGTTGGTTGGTTGATTGGTTGGTTTTTCTTAGTTTTCTTTCCTGAATTTTTCAAGAGTGCCACAGTTTCACTGCCACAAATATTTAAGGAAATCTTAAAAAATAAACTTGAATATTACAACAAAACTGATTTCAGTCTACAAAAGTAGCGCCTGTATGTTGAGTAAAATAGGTGAGTAACTAAAACTTTACAGAGGTAATGATTATTGATATAAGTTGTTCCATTGGAAAGCAGACACTATGTCTGCACTCGTCATGAGCAAAACAATACAAATTAAGTGCTTTAAAAAATGTGTTAACCAGAAACTATTAACTCACTGTGCTCACCAATAATTTTCGATAATGGATGCTGGAGAACCTTGTCATTTGTTAGGGGCCAATTTGCAAAGGAACAGGAAAATTTGTCAAACAAATGGGCTCATAATAAATCATATGATCTGTTTTCCTTGGATATGCAGTTGGCTTCAATAAATCTATCCTCTGAAAATCCATGAGCTCCCTCAGACTACCAGTCTACCATTACTTCAGAGACTTCAGACTTAACATTACCTGAAGACAGATTTTATAAAATTCAAAGGATGTTTCACTTCCCAACAACTATAAGTAAACAGATGTTGTAGAATGATTATTTAGCTGAAGTTTCTAAGGACCAGTGATTATATTCTGATACCAGACATATGAAATATTTAATAGAATCATGTGTTTTCATGGCTTACATTATGGACTCCTTTGAATTGCTACTCTTTCATGTTGAGGTATTTCAATAAAGTATGTAATATATAATTATAAAATATAGACCTATATATGAATTATATGTTCTAATATACACAAAATGAATGTAATATATAGAAATATATTATGTACTATTATGTAATTATATAGCTATATGTATTTTCAGAGGCTGGAAAGCTGCCCAGCAGAAAAGGACCTGGGGGCTCTGGCAGAAAGCAGCTGAACCTGAGCCAGCTGTGCCCAGGTGGCCCGGAAGGCCAAGGGCATCCTGGCCTGTGTCAGCAATAGTGGGGCAGCAGGGGCAGGGCAGTGACCGGCCCCCTGTGCTGGTCACCGGTGAGGCCGCAGCTCGAGTGCTGTGTCCAGTTCTGGGCCCCTCAATTCAGGAAAGACATTGAGGGGCTGGAGCATGTCCAGAGAAGGGAACAGAGCTGGGGAAGGGTCTGGAGCACAAATGTAATGAGGGGCAGCTGAGGGAGCTGTGGGTGTTTATCCTGGCGGAAAGCAGGCTCAGCAGGGACCTTCTTTCTCTCTACTAGTCCCTGAGAGGTGGGTGTAGCAGGGGGACATCAGGCTCTTCTCCCAGGCAACCAGTGACAGGACAAGAGGAAACAGCCTAAGTTGCACCAGGGGAGGTTTAGATGGATATCAGGAAAAATTTTTTCAGTCAATGGGTTGCCAAGCACTGGAAGAGGTTGCCCATGGAAGTGATGGAGTCGCCATCCCTGGAAGTGTTGAAAAATCATGTAGATACAGTGCTCAGGGACATGGTTTAGTGATGGATGTGGTAGTGCTGGATTAATTGTTGGACTTGAGGATCTTGGAGGTTTTTTCCAAACTAAACGATTCTATGATCTTGTTATTTTATGGTATTTAAACACTACTTTTTAGGGTTTACTAGGACCTTTTATTAGCATTTTCCCATGACCTATCTTGCTTACACCAGAAAAATCTCTAGTAAGGGTTTGAAAGATTTTAATTTTAACATCTCAACAGAGATAGTATAGCCTACTACTACAGACTTCAGCTTGGTCCTGGAAATCACATATCAGTGACTCTTTTAACCTGTAAGATTGCATACCATTTCTATCACACTTACATGGGATTTAAACAGAAGTGTGTGCTGCTAGTTCAACAGAGGATGTGAAATTTACAACTTAAGGAAATACTCTCAAATTGTAGGTCTAGCAGTGTGGAAAAACACGGAATTACATCCTCACTATGGTTTGAGCAGTTTTAAAGTTCTATGCTTTAACTTACAAAACTATCTGTGTGAATGATTGGAAGGTAGATGACGAAGTTATTTACATAAAGTCTTCTTCATTTCTTACTGTAACAGATATCACATCAATGTTAGAGGAGGCAGAGTTTACTAAATATTTCCCAGCAACTTCGTAATCCAGTTTATTATAAATCCCATTTTAAAAAATGGCATTTTCTACCTGAAATTTATCCCTTCCCCCATGACTCCATCCAAAAGACATGCATCAATATTTCCTGCCGTGTTTTTATTTACCCCTACAGCTGAAATTTTGTCTAAAAAATAAAATTCCATATTTTTTTATCACATCAATTCTCTCTTACTTGAATTATCACTCTGAAATGTCCTCTTCCTTTTCTTTGAAAGTACAATGTTTTAATAGTGCTGCGGGAAGTAATTGACAGCTACTCTGTTGTTTTTGGCATTTTGGGGAACAGAACAATGTAGTAACTCTAGTTTCTGAGGGGAACATCTTTTAACATTTGACTGAAGTATTGTAGAAAAAACTTTTTAGTAAATAAAATAATGATTGTTTGCTATTCAATCAAAAACACTGATTATCAAGGTACTAAGAGTACTGCTTCAAACTGATTTTTCTTGAATAGTAACATAGGAAAAAGAGGTTGGGGGTTTTTCCTCAAAATATGGTACATTTTAAACATTTGGGGTTTTTCTGATTTGGAAACAATAAATATTTAATTTTGAAACAAGGGGGTTTCTTGTAAAATGCATTAGTGAGCCAGATTAATTTTATGTGGTGAGTCGCAATGTAAAGTAAAAAGATAATAAATTTAAAATTTCAAGCCAAAGAAGAATAACATTCTCAGTAAGACACTCTCCCAAAAGTGGGATATTTTGACCTTTTCAGATACTTTCAATAAAGTGAAAAATCATATTACCTTGAAAGTATAAATATCACAAATTATACAATTATAAATCAAATTATATACTTTAAATTGTCCATCTGTGAAAACACCATGAAGTGTTATAAAGATGTTACAAAGACTGTTACAGACAATCTGGTTGTACAAGATTACTTGTGTGCGGTGGAGCAACTTCATTATATCATATTAAATTAATATTTCTAATACTTCTCAGTAAATGCATTTCTGCTAATCTTTTTATTTTAGGGTAAACGACATGAAGCAAAAGGACGTTCCAGGTAGGAGTGCAGCAATGTTTTTTTAAGGTTTGCTCTGTAAGGCATGGTGACCATGTTAGAATTAGTATTACATTGGACACATGAAAAACCTAGTGTTTTATGTCTCCAGTGTCTTCTGTCTTCAGTGCTTGTGTCTTCCCCTTAAAAAAAAAAAATTATAATAACTGCTTAAAAGACTACCATATTGGGATTTTTCCTAAGGAGCTATACCAGGCCAGTCCTGAGTATAATTGCTTTTGTAAATGTTAGCTGCTGTAGGAAATTGGGATTTTAATTTACTGGGGGAAAAAACTACTCAACCATGCAGTGTTTCTGACACGAACTTGATCCTGGTATGATTTACAAGGTGATAACTTCGATTCAATAGCTGGTACACTCATTGTAATTCACTGAAAGGTGACTTATTTGACGTACAGTGGTTGCAACTAAAAAGGTAATTCCCTTTTGGGTGCTTTCCTAGGTTTGGGAGAGAATCCACATAGCTAAAAGGTGAATATCACTGAGAATTATGACTTCTCCAAAGGTGGAATGAACTTTCACAACGAGATCTCTGCGCAAAACATTTGCTCTGATAAATGTGTCCAATTCCTACTCTGATAGGAGATTTACCTTCAAATAGTCTTGTAGAGCTGCTTAGTGTTAGGCCCTGGCCAACCCCAGAAAATAATTTAAACTTGAGGTGTGTCATGCAATTCTACTATTTCAGCTCCAGCAGTAACACAATACTGCAGGTTTCTATCAAAAAATGTCTGTGAAACACACAATCTGGAATTTTATTCTGTCTGTTGTTTCTGTAGCTAGAGTGTTTACATTATATACTAAATGAGGTTAATTTCCAGACTGACAACGCTGCAAATTCAGTCAGGTTCGTGAATGTTGTATCACACTTTTTATCAAAAGGTGGTTTGTTTTGCTTTGGGTTTTTTCCGTACAATCAATAGATGTAAACAACTGGGACTTTTTACAGAACTCGTGCTTAATCTATAACTGTATAAAATAACCTTGAAGTTAAGCAATTTAAGTTATAATTACTTATAACTTACTTTGCACACCTCATGCTTTCTTGGAAATATATGCCATGACTTTAAATTCAGTGTTTGTGGGTGTGTCTTAAATTTCTGTTAGATTTAGAAAAATAATTATGAAGTTTTGACTTATGAATTCCTGATTTTGACAAGGGGGCAGATTATGTTCTTACATCAAGGTTACACAAGGTTATATTGTCTGGTAAAGTGGAGTAAACCATTGAGTAGGGTTATTCTGAATTTATATTTGTTTAACTGAGAAGACAGTTTATATCTAATTTTTTAAGGTAATGTGATACTTTTTGCATTATTGAATCTTTTTTCCTTTTACTGAATAAATCTGTGCAGGCAGTTCACAATACGTGTTTCAAGAAATATTTTACTCTTCCACTACACTTAGTTTGATTTTCACAACTCTACATGCATACCCAGCGTGGAAATCTCTTATACTGCCTTTTAAAATATGAATCTAGTGCTTCTGAATAGATCAATATCCCCAAAGGCTGGAATACTGTTCACTGGAATTCTCTCTGTTCTAGCTGAAATTCTCTCTGTTCACTGAAAACACACAACCAAATGTAGGAAAGGTTTAAATTATTGTCTGGCTTCCTTGTGCAACTAAAGAAAGGTCTGAAGTTGCAATCTCTAAATAAAAGTATTTCATTTTCATTGAGATTTAGGAGTGAGGGCTGAATCTACCAAGGAAAGTGTATTTGTTTGACCTGGATGTGTGGTAACTATGTGGCTACTTCATTTCTGTTCAGGCTGCTAAGCAGCCATCTCATTGAAAGAATCTATGAATTACCACTGAATTAAGCTAAATTTGAAGAATTAAATGATGATACAGTCTCATGACTCATTCGTTTTCTATTTATTAAAGTATGGACATGTGGATAATCCAGGATTTTTTTAAAAGCAGAATTACAAGTAAACTCTTATTATTTTACTAATGTTTGTCTGTTTAGTTTCAAAGTTAAGATCCAGAAGGCTTCACATTTATATACTGTACAAACGCATGGAAAAAACCCCAATATTTTTATGGGATTTAGTAGCCTATTCTGTTTTCAAGATTTGTTTGGTATCATAAAATGATTTCATTTAGGTGGGTCATCTGTGGGTGCCATCTAGGGAATGCAAATCAGGGATAACTTCCAAGTTGGAGAAAGTTATTCCTGACTTTATATAACAGAATTTCAAAAAGCATCCAAGAAGGGAGGTTCCACAACCTCTCTGAGCAATGTGTCCCTGGACTTAGCTGCTCTTTCTGTGGAAAACTTTTCCCTTGCTTTGCACTTGGATAATTGCATATTTTGCCTACTGTCTGTGCACCTCTGATCAGAGTCTGCCTCTGTAACACCCTACTAGGTAGCTGATAAAATCAATCTCAGGTTATTCTTCTCCAGACTTCCTTAGCATCTTGGTACCTCAGATGGATGGAAAGTACTGATCATTTAAGGTCAAAACCACAGAGTTGAACTAAGTGAATCCTGCTTGGAATCTTAGTATATAATTTTTTGGTTTGGGGATGGTTTTTTTTGTTTGCTTTGTATTTGTTGGGTTGTTTTCTTTTCTTTTCTTTTTTTTTTTTTTTTGGAATGCAGACAAATGGCTTTTTTAATTTAGCCTGAAAATTTCAGGCTTGTTTTCTGGTTTGAATAATTTCTCGAACTAGTATCCAGCAACACTGTATATGATTATGAGGTAAAGAGAAGTGACAGAATAGGAGGAGAGAAATAACTGAAAAATTTTCACAGCTAAAGAAACTCTGTGTGCGTCAAAGGGGATAATATCAAACCATTTAAAAGAATTTTCTCTTGTTTCCTGATATTTCTGTCATTTTAAATTATCTTATTTATTGTCTGTGGTTCTAACGTGCCATTTTAAAAATTAAGAAAATAAAAGGCAAAAATCAGTGTTCACATTTTAAATGGAATCCTGCTTGCATAACCTGTGAAAAAAAAATAGAAGAAGATCTGTGATTCTAAAGGCAGCACTAGTACTGCCAGTATTTGTAGAGAGCTGCTATCCATAAATGTGTGTGCAATAGATAGTCTAATTGCTTCATTCAGAGTTGCAGGATATGTGTTCTCTTTCTTGATGACAGCAAACTTCATGTTGTTTCCTATTCACTGTATCTCTTCAAGAAGATCAGTGCTGCATATCCTTCACAGAAGCATCTGCTTGCATTAAACATTTCTTGCTCTTTCCCTGTGACAAGTGATTTATTGTCATGTTTGACAGTGCTTGTGTTTGTGTCATGTCAATGCTGCCCAGAATCTTCTTCTTGTAATTCAGTAGTGTTTGAGTACTTGTCATTTTAAAATCCATTTCTTAACCCTCACATTACTGGCATTGTTCAAACTGGCAACCAAGCTACTTCTTACAAGGATCTGAAACTTTTTAAGCCTGAGTTAAACATATTGTCAGATCATCTATATGTCTGCATGGTACTTGTGACTGCTTACATGTCTTTATCCATTAGGAAATAACTGATGATGTTCCTGCTGTAGAAAAGAAAGCTGAAGATAAAATAGCTTTGCAGAGATAGTTTAAAATAAATATGCATGTACAGCAGTAGCCAGATACTGTCTGATGTTTGGTATGTTTTCTTACAATGTGAAAGTCAAAGCATATGCCATATAAAACAGCTTACCTTTATAAATTCCGGAGTTGAGTATCTCTCTCTGTATTTTCACTAAGGGTTTTTCTCATTTTGTTTTTGTTTGTTAGTATAGTTTTTAATTGCAGATAGTTCCCAATCCCTGGGGTTTTTATTGGTGTAAGTGAATCTTCTATTCTTGCTTTATTTTCTCCTACAGACATGCATACTTTTTGTTCAAATTAGGTGCAAATATAGTCACACCACAGCTCCATATAAGAGAATTGTCCACAGAGGTGAAAGAACATTCCACCAATCAAGGTATAAACTTCTATTGTCTGAGCTCATGGAGACGCCTGGTTTTGCTTATTCTAGCACTTTAGCCACAATGTAGGCCTTAAAGTATCTTCTTTCTTGTCCTTTTAGCTTCCCTTACTTTTTGGTTTTCGGAGTGCTTTTTGCCCTAGATAATGGTTCTAATTTTTTTTTTCTTTTCTCTTCTCTTTCTCTTCTTTCCCCAGCATAACACTTCTGTGTTTGCATGATTTATTTTATGCACATATTTTTTCCCTCTTTCCAATCGTAGGCTCATCCTCACCATGTGTAACCAAAGGGACCACACAAGCTCCTGTCCTTCTGGCTTTTCTCATGTTCCCACATCATCAAATATCTACTTGTCCCCTACATAAGGCATCATTGCCATGCGTTCCTTTTTTAACTCTTCAGAAAGAGAGTGCACAAAAAAAAATTGCATGCTTTCCCTAAGTGTGTCAGGAGATCTAAGAATGTTTCTATTAAGAAACGTGATGCAGCTTTTTTTTTTTTTTTTTTTTTTTTTTTTTTTTTTTTGTGGGGTATAAAATTGTATTCTGTGGTATAGCGCACTAAAGAATAAAAAAAATGCTGCCTATTCATTCCAAGATAGTGCTTACCCTACTGGGTTAACCTTTAATTTACTTAGTCAGTTTACTTATTTCTGTGGTTGACCTGTTCTGGATTGGATGTGTGTGTCCCTCATCAGTGAGTTCAAGGACACTATTTGTGGAGAAGAAATGTTTGCAAGAGAGAAAAGGGTTTTCTTCTTCTCTCAGGATGGTACTTCTAGCACTAGTGAGGGTCATTCAGAACCTGATTATTCCCTCAGACCTGCTTTTTTACCATGTACAAGTTTCCCACTGGTTAAACATGTACAAGCAGCCAGTCTAATGCTCTCTTGAAAAAGTTGTGAAGCAACATCTAATTGCTTGACTGTGAGGCTTATTTTCATGATTTCTTCCTCCAGTCATGATGTCTGCACCACTTATGGCTTGTCCAGAGTGCGATATCGTGTTTGTTCTTCATTTGTCCATTTTTGAACACATAATGCTTGACCTGTTTTATTTTGGTTGACAGTGGAGAGGCAGACTGGCAGTAAGCACCTCTGTGGATTTTAAAAGTCTTATTTATTGGTGCAGGATGAGGTTGCATTTAAGACTCATTTCAGCCTTGCAAATGGAGACACCACACCACACCATATAGTTCTTAAATGTACCTTTTATGCCAGTGTGTGAGTGAACCTTTGCTGGATTGTGCCTCCGAATGCAGAGCTCTGTCACTGTTATAGATCAGGGTCTGTGCTCCTCACCTTGAGAAAAATAGCTAAAATACTGTATTTTAGTTTGTGCTCAAACAGCCACAGGAAGTTAGGTAGTTTTTGTTTATTATCCATATGCTTCCTTGATCAATTTATGATATTTTTACTTAGAATAATAACGTTTTTTTGTTTTAATGCTGCATTTAGTCTTGTATTCTAGTTTTCCAATGGAGCCAAACCATGTAAGCTGTTTTGCGGAAATGGAGGCATTGTTACGTGGGAGAGTAATTAATAACACATTTAATCTTTCATTTATTTTGTCAGCGTAATACTAATGTACTGTGTTGGCATTCTCTATTCTCCTAGTAGTCTCATCTACATACTTTCTCTGATCATTGATTGATCCACTAAGGGTTTTATAGATTTCTGTTGTATTCCCTCAAGTCCTCTGTTTTGTCTAAGAAGTCTGAGCCTGCTCAGCTGTTGCTTAAAAGGAAATAATTTTATGCGTTTAGATAAAGCAACAAGGAGTTGCTTTCCACTTCCACATCCTTTTTGAGACAGAGAGACCAGAACTGCAGATAATACTCATGGTGTATATCCAACATGAATTTATGTAGCAAAGCAATTATGTTCTCTACTTTATTTGCTAATTCTTTTTTGACATTTGAATTGCTTGTTTGTTCTCTTTTATTATCTTTCCTGACCACCAAACTGCTTATCAGACTATTCAGGAGCAAGGTCTAGGGGCTAATTGGACAATTGAGAGCAATTATATCTTCACGTGTAGAAATCTTTCCTTCACACCAGCCTCTGCCTGGGTGATATTCAATCACTTTCAATCTCTTTTACCATTTTAGACAGATTCCTTAGTCATGCATCCATTAATCTCAGTCAGTCCTCATCCTTATGATACCAAATAACTGAGCTGGCAGCGAAAGTTCCTGTTCCATTCCATCCCCCTTTTTTCAGGACACATACAAAAATGTTGAATAGCCACATATATGTGTGGAACAGATAACTTCCCTCAATTTCAAGAATTGACCAATATTTTATTGCTTTTCTGTTGTTGTTGTTGTTGTTGTTACTAATTTTTTTAGCAAAACAATAACTTCGCTTTTGTACTACAACTGCTTACTTCACAAAAAAGTCAGATATTGTGATGAATGATCCACAACAGAAGGATCTTCCATGGGAATCTGCAGAGTTTCTTCTTCAAAGGCAAATGTGAAGAATTCCTTTGACCTCGAATTCTGTGTAGGTTTACTTGGCAAAGTGTGCTCAGTGAATTTAGGCCTCTTCTCTGTTACATTGGGCCCTCATTTTCAGCCTCAAGATAGGTACATAAGCCCACGCAGAAAAGATTTCACATGTGTATTAAACTTGAACATTCCCTCTTAGATTTCTCTGGGATGCCAAAGCTCGGCATATTTTCTGTTTGCATTCCTGTACCGTCTCCTCATTTATCCCTGCACTATGTGCAAGAATTTTTGTTTACCAAAGCCTGTTCCATATGTTCCTGACCCAAATATCTATCAGTGTTTCCAGTGCTGAACATCAGAACCTTTATTGATACCTGTGCTGGGAATTCAGAACAGAAGATTTTTTCATATAACAGGGTTTTGTAAATTGAGGAGTAACAAAAAAAGGAAGATGTGAATAAACAGCTGGATATTCTGACTAATCACAGAATAACTGTGAACTGTCAGCAGGAGGTAGCCTTGAAAAATGCAAATATGAACCTAAGATGATGGGAGAAGAATTATTTGAGAAAAGAAAAATTTTAGAAGAGTTCATGTTCTTTAGCCTACCAGTACCCAGGCATGGATGTCATGACATCAAAGGCTTAATCCTAGAGAAGAAATATATTTATACTAAAAGATAAAGAGGGTAAGATGACCATGAATTAGTTTTAAATATTATGTTAAGCTCTTCAATAATTAGTTGCCTCCATTTCTAGATGCTCCATTTCCTTCCACAGCAAAGCAAATCCCCCACTTTTTTTCAAAAAGCAGAACATAAATTAAGCATTTGTGTCACCAGGGCTGTGCATTAGATGATTCAGGAAGTGTATTCCAGTCAGTCCTTCCTAACACACAGTGAAGACTCAGGTATCTTCTCTGTGACAGACATATTCACAAAGGCTATTGCCTGTAATTTTTTTTTCTATTGTCAAAGGAAGAATTTGAATTAACTTGTTCCATCTAAGTCATGTACAGATGACTGTATTTCTACATCCTTTTTTGTCCTATTTTTTGTTAAGTGCTGTGAATTGCGACTGGTAGACTTAGGTTAACACAACACCTGTAACAGCTCTAGCCAGGCGTCTCTGGTGTGAATTCCTGATAAGGTCACGTCTTGGCACTGCTTTTTGCACATTTTTAGCTATTTTTCGCCCAGCCTGGGCTACTGTGTTTTGTAGGGGATCTTCTGGGCAATCAACACACACAAAGCCCTCCATAACTCATTTCTGCTGCAAGTCTGTTCAGCGGTGCTCTTCAGGACACATTAATCCAGACTCTAATTGGGTAAAACAAGAAAAAGCTTATTTTGATAAAAAAATGAACAGTGTATTACCAGTAGGTTTCCATGGTTTGGGTTGGAACAATTAGTGCCACAAAGGACTTTGACTTTTAAAATGTAAAGTTTGATAATTGAAGCTTGTCAGGGTTTTGTAGATAGAGACTGACCTTATCCAATATTTTATATACAGTGTATATCAATCTTTGTATGATAGAGTCTATTTTTTAAAGAAGGAATTAAAATTTTTGGGCCCTTGTCCCTGACCGAAAGCAGGATCACTAAGACCATTTTCTCCCAGGTTTAGCTGTCTGGATACCTGACTCAGACTGACTAATTCTGTGAGGGTGCAGCAAAAGAGCTGTCATAAAGGAGCTGCCCTTGTTTTTCTGAAGCTCTTACTCCTGCAAGGTATTTAGTGTGTTATAAATATTAACAGAATCTTTGCAATAAAACTGATTTGTTATTTATAGCATGTCTTTATTTTTTGTCATGCATAATTTAGTATTGTTTAGCATGGATGTAATTGCTAGACTTTTGCAAATATAATTTATATTGGGCTTAAAGGATGGGAAGAAACATCTGTGTTCTTGTCTCTGGATTTCTGTAACGTCTTTGCTGCTGCCATATGGTAAAATTTAAATAATAAACATGATCACAGTGTGAAATGTACATCATATATTCCATGGTAATCCAGTTTTTGAGTAGTTTGTGAAGATTCTCATTATTTAGGCATTCTTTGGCTCTGTTATTCTGTATCTTCTTAATTGAACAGCTTCATAAGACAGAAGGGAAAACAGATTTATAAGGAACAACAGGTCTCCATGCTTACCTATCACTAAGTTCCTTAAACAAACACAGATTTTTTTGTTTTTACAATAGTCAGATAGGAAGTGTACTTCCTTTACAACTTAACTGAAATTTTTTTTGTATCTCTGTAAAATTTCCATATTATCATTTAGCAATCTGTATGGAATCTGCTAGCTCAAACTGGTTGCAATAGTCACGTTTTTCCATGAGCATTTCAAGGCAGTTGCCTTGACCGAGAGAAGAACTCTTTGTTTACGGTTATAAAACACTTTTTTCTTAGCGAGAACTTTGTCCATACTTTGAAAGTTGTAGTGAAGTCTGGGTATGGTAAGACTTTGAAAAAAGGGAAATGAAAATGACAAGAAAAATTTTAATAGAATCATGGAATCATAGAATGGTTTGGGTTGGAAGGGACCTTGGAAATCATCTGGTTCCAACCCCCTGCCATGGCCTGGAACTCTTTCCACTGGACCAGATTACTCAAAGCTCCACCCATCCTGGTCTTGAACATTTCCACAGGTGGGAATTTCATCATCAAATTTTCTAAGCATGCACTTGATCCCTTCATCTGTGTCATTAATGAAGACATTAAATAGAACTGGTCCCAATACAGACCCTGAGAGGCACCACTTGTCACTGATGTTCATCAGTACTCTGAGCTGCTGACCACAACACTTGGATGTGACCATCCAACCAAGTATTTATCCATCTAACAGTCCATCCATCAAATCTGTCTCTCTCCAGGTTAGACAGAAGGATGTTGTAAGGAACTGTGTCAAAGCTTTACAGAATTACAGATAAGTGAAAACTGTAGCCTTTCCCTTGTCCACTGGTGCAGTCACCCCATCAGAGAAGGTCATTGCGTTGGTCAGGCAGGACTTGCCCTTACTACAGCTGTGCTGGGTGTCTGGAATCACCACCCTGTCCTCCATGAGCCTTAGCAGGGTTTCTAGGAGAATCTGTTCATGATCTTCCCAGGCATGGAGGTAAGGCTGAGAAGTCGGAGTTCCCAGGGTCCTCCTTCCTACCCTTTTTAAAGGTGGGCACAATGATTTCCCTTTCCAGTCACCTGGGATTTCACCTGACTGCCACGACTTTTCAAATATCATGGACAGTGGCTTGGCAACTACGTCAGCCAATTCCCTTCGGACTCTGGGATCAATCTCATCAGGTTCCATAGACTTATGTACATTCAAGTTCCTCAGGTGATCACAGACCTGGTCTTCTCTTACAGTGAGCACTTTGCTCCTCATTCCCTGTCCTGCTGTCCATCCACTCAAGAGGTGTGAGAAGAGAGGTTGCCAGAGAAGACTGAGGCAAAAAGAGCTGTTGAGCACCTCAGCCTTTTCCTCAACCACTGTCACCAATTTATCAGCATTGTTTATAAGGGGGCTTACATCGTCTTTGACCTTCCTTTTCTGGGTAACACAATTGTAGAAGTCATTGCTGCTATTTCTTACGTCCCTTGCCAGGTTCAGTTCTAGCTTTGCCTTGGTCTTCCTCATCCTACCTGTCCACAGCTGCACCGCAGGTCTATACTCTTTCCAGCTCACCTATCCACAGCTGAAGAACTGTGCGTTTACTTCTTTCTCTTTAGTTTAACGAGACGTTCCCTACTCAGCCATGCCACTCTCCTGTCTCCCTTGCCCAGTTTCTTGCTCCTGGGAATTGCTAACTCTGACACTCTATGGAAGGCTTCCTTAAAGATCTGCAGCTCTGTTCTACTCGGCCATTTATGGCATTCAATCAATAAATAACTCTCTAATTTGGGTTGAACTTCAACACAAAGCACTTCTACAGAAATTATTTTTTAATAGAATTTATTATAGTGAATTTAAATTCTATATGAAAGTATAAATCCTACTAAGTAGACTTTTAAACAAAGGAATATGAAACAGGCCTATTAAGAAACTTCAATCATAAATTATAAATGTAAAAATGCATTAAATTTCACAGGGAATTCCATGTTTACTTATGCTTTATATGGTCTAAATACAGGAATTAAATATTATTTTAATCCATAAAATTTTTCAAAATGTTTCCTTTCAGGCAAAAGTGGACATAGCTGCACTGCAGCTTCTGTTACGCTTGTAACATAGGAATTGAATGAAATCTTCACCTTCTTTTCACTAAGTTTTCTTGAGGAAGGGATTCAAATTGAAGCTACTGATTTCTTATTGGTTTAAAATTTCTAGACAATCCAAAAGTAAGTAGAACATAAACCTGTTCTATACTTAATACAACCTAGACTGATAGAATTTTTCCTCGGGCTCTCATTGTTTTAAAAGATTACATTTACTGAGTGACTTAAGAAATACAGTCCCTATCATATTGGCAAAGTGTTAAATACAAATAATTGATACCAGAATATTTCAAAAGGGGTAATTTGAATTCAAACTGTAATTAAAGGATTAAATCTATTCTCATTCAAAGCCACTAAGTTGAGATGAGTTGTTGAAATCTTGTTACGGATTTGCTCAACCTTACTTTTTCTTTTTCTGTGCCTGATATGAACGTGAGTACAATACAAATATATTGAGAGAAGTTGCCTATGATTAAGCACTCAATCAATTCTATTGCACTTACATTATCTTGTTTGCAATTTTTACCATTGTATGACAAATAACAACTACTGATCTAATGAATAAGAAGAAGTGGTATTTATGAAATAGCATTTGATCAACAAAGAAATAAATTTGTAATCAAGTCTAAAGTGTCCTTCCTTCCTTAAAAAAATCCATCTACTTTTTCTTTCTTCGGAAACTCAACATACGAATCAGTTCAGTTCTCTGATCAGAGGCCACAGTAAGTTTAATGAGAGAGAAAGCTCTGGAAAAGGTCCAAAGCTAATCCTGCCATTGCTTATTTCATGAATCAAACCTGCCTTCAGTTTTGAACAAATATTTCACACATATCACGCAGAAGTTACTTATCAATCCAATTCTTTGAGTACTGTGGACAGAGACTATCTTCAGATCTCTGTCGCAGAGAATCTGCTTGTGGTAGAACATCAACCTGAGGATGGCTAATTCATCACAGTATTTCTCCACCAAAGTGCCTTCAGCTAGAGAGCACTTCAAGCATCCTGTCAATTACTTGATGTCATGTCATTAAAGATGTCTGGAATGTGGAGGTCCTTGATAGCCACAGGAATTTCCCAGTAATAGTGTGTGTATACCAAATGCCTTAAATTACAGCTGTCTTCTGCTCAAAATGGGTGACTAAATTCCATAGGAAAAGACACTTCTTATAGTCACATGCAGTCTTAAGAGCAAACCAAATAGGGGTCACTTTTACTTTTGGCACTTTTCACTATTCGCATGATATTTGCATTGTGAAAGACCTTGTGTCTGAACACACAGAGTGACTGTTGACTGCTTTTCAGCACTTGCATTGAATTGTCTTTTTGGAAGTTGCTGCAGTTCCCCATTAGTGGCACAGAGAAGTCCCATTCATTGCTTCCATGTCACAATTTCTTTATAGAGCTGCTACTGATGATTCTGCTAATCTGTTTCCCTCATCTCCTGTACCCTTAGTTCTTTGGGTGGCAACTTGATTTATTTCCTTTTCCGTAACCAAATACCTGTGTGTTTCTAGTCAAGGATGGTTAAAATTATTTATATATTTTCAAGCAAGTGTGCCTTCTTCATAAAACTGTTTTGTTTTGCTAATACCGCTAACGTTTCTTTTCACACACAGCAGATGCATGCACTTAAAAAATTTTATGACAACACTTTTGGATTATGAGGAGCAGCAAAACAAGAAAGAATGAAGTAAGCTCTTCAAATCACATCTATTACGTATTTCCTGGTTTTATGTGCATACATGTGTGCTCGTTTTCTCAGCTATCCGGGAAATCACAAAAGATGGCAAATAAAACTAGATATAAATCTACCAATAAGATAAGCCAGTGTAAATATCTAACAGGACATAATGTCTGAATGTGGCAGAAACTTGTCTTCCTATAGTTTTTCTAAAGGCTTTGGAATTTAGTCAATAACTTGAAGATCAGGCTATGAATCTTCAAATCATATGTTATTCGTTTTTAACCATATGGACCTGAAAGCCTCAAATCCACCAAATTTACATATGCATCTGAGCATCTCTGAGTAAATCAGAAAATGCAAATATCCCAGAGAAAAATACTGCTTTTCATGTGGCATGTATTTATAAATATACTAAACATTGTCAGAGTTCAACTATTGAGAATTTCTAAATTTTTCACATGATAGAACTAGCTACAGTTTGAGTTTTAAAAGAGTTAGAAGCATGTATCATACAGCTGGATGAACATGCAGAAGAACCTGACTAAAGGACTACCTGGACTGAAGAATATTTGCAGATGACAAAACTGAAGAGATAAAAAAACTGAGCACATCAATGGGAAGGGCTAAACAAAGGAGATTTTTCTCAAAGGTTTATTAACCACTCTCTTGATTGTCAGTATTTGTGTAAAGATTTATATCTTGATCTTTTTGTGTTTTGACAAGATATTGGCAAGGAGGAAGTTAGAAGAAACTATTGTTCTTATAAGGAGCAGCATATGGTCATGGAATAAATTTACTGAGCTGCCTTAGAGCAAAAAAATCGGTACTAAATGTAAGAGGTGTGTGTCTTTGGGTTACAAATTCTGAAGAAAATATATTTTTTTGTGAAAACGATGAAAGGCCAAGTTTCTGGTGCTGGGGTAGTTTCCATGGCTGGATGACAGCTTTGGAGCTATAGCTGGCTGCCTTAAAGGTGTAAATTTTGGAAAAGCAGCATCCCTGAGAAGCTTGGAGGAAGGTGTTTTGCACAGATTTTACACTGGGGTTTTGTGATATTAATGATAGAAGAGCTCAGACCTTGTGAAGTATTATTTTAAATGCCATTAATTGAAGCTAAGGAAAGAGAGGAAACTGTAGGCAACACTGCAGCCCTTCAGGTTCTGAGTATGTCACATCAAAAGGCATTGAATGGATTTCCATTCAGGGCACAGCTTGTTGTGCTGAACACATATATGTACATTTACCCCTTTTGGCCTTTTGATCTCTTATATATTTTTTCCTAATATGGATTGAATTTTTTTTTCAGTATAATTGCGGTTTTGTAGGGGGATATTCACGGAAAAAAAAATCCGTCTAAAATTTTTTTTTTATTAATGTGTATGCGAAAACAGAATGCTTATATTTAGTTATCTTTCAGCTGAAGACTGCAGCCATAATTACATTGGTTCAGTCTCTGTATGAAGGGGAGAAATACTCATGTACTAAAGTAAGAAAGGTGAGTGCTAGATTTTCAGACTGTATGATACTGTATCCAGACCAGCTAAATAAAGGCATAATGAAGATGAATCACAAGAGACCAGGAAGGCCTCTCTTCTCTTTTTCTTTGGAACAATACCCTGGAGATACACTAGCTTGCTTTCCTGTTTGTTTGCAAGCTTTTTATTTCTTGTTAAAGAAATGCCAAGAGCCCTGAAATTTCAACTCATTGATCTATGCCTCTGAATCTCTTTCCTTCATAGTTCTGGGGATGACTTTTTTCCTTATCTGAAAGTCAAACCTTGTATATACAGTTTATTCAACCTGTACTGCACATGAAAATGGCTCAAGAGACTAGAAAAGTCAGGGAGTTTTGGGTTCCGTTTTGGTTTAAAAGAAGTTTTGCCAAAACATTATAAGTCCTGATTTTTTATTATTCAGAAAAAAAAGCCAGAAAGTTAATTGTCAAATTCAATTTTCCATTTGGCAAATACTGCTTTCCTTATAGAGTCATCTCCCAGTACACTCAACTTTTTTCTTCCTTGTGTGGCTTACAATTACTGTGGATCTTTACAAAAAGCTGATAGCAAAGAGAGAATCCAGACAATTCAGGAATGACCTTCAATTAGTCTGCTGTTATTGCAAAAACTGTCCGTGTGTCTTCATACTTGTGGGTTTTGTGTGTTCAGAAGAACACAGTTACAGTTCTCTCTTTGTAAGCAGTACACTTGTTGTCTTAAGGTCTGCATCGTGTCTTCCTAAAGAGCATCAGGACACTGCTGATGGCTGGGAATGTCCCAGACTATGTCTTATCCATGTCCTCTTCAGCCTGATTATACACTGGGCTAAGCTGCACCTTCAGACATATTTTTATGCTTGGCTTTGCTAATTTTTTCCTCTCTGTCCTTCAGAAACGCTCTAATCACTTATCTGCAAAAGACAGTCTTTATTGCAGGCAGCCTCAGCATCTTCCAAGGCTTCAGTGATGGCAATTTTTAGGTGTATGTACCTGTCTACCAGGTATGCTGCTATGGACACAGACAATGCTCTTTATTGTTAAAGACCAACAGGGGTTTCTAGTGCTGAGTAGGGGTTTTTGTTTTAATTTTGTAGGGTTTTTTAACCTTTGAAGCTCCTTGTGGGTTTTGTCAGCTTTTTCTTTTCTTTTTAACACTCTTTTTTTTTATACCACAGTTATGTCTCAAGCTACAGACTTTGAGAAAAAGTGCTTAAGCTGTTATTTTTAAATTAAGAGCATGAAATTAGAGATTGTGCAGAGGTAATGCAATAGTTCTTGAAAGTGCAGATCTCAAAGTTCAGAACTAGCAGGAGCTTTTTAGTTCTGACAGTGTGAAATGTGACATTTTAAGTAGCTGCATTATATAGTGTATCTGAAAAGTCTGAAGAGTTTAAATTTGGGCATCTAAAAATTACCAGTCTGACTAAGGAAGAGACACAATTTTTTTTCATTTTGAAGGACTTGTATTACCACCAGACCCGCAGATTTTTTTCTGCAGTATTGCTTCACCAACTCTAGGCAAGACAGCTTAAAACCCCTCATACTTTATGCTACCTCTGTCAGGGCAGGCAGGTAGAAATGTACACGTACATTCAACTGACACAGCAAAAGAACTGTGAACCTTCATTTCACTTACTACTGCCTTCACAAGCGTAGTAAAGAAGAGGGAGGAGAAATCCAAATTCTTCAGGTTCCTGCAAGTGGACAGATGAGCAGGCGAGCATTTCCCCATATGGCTGGCAGTCCCGTTGTACCATTTAAAACTGAAAATTAAATATTCCAATATTCTACAACTTAAGCATATTAGGACACAGATGAATGTATTTCTTTCTCTGAACATTTTGTTCAGGTTTGGGATATTTCAAATCTCTATATTTAAATGCTGATTGTCAGAACAAACAAGAAACATTTTTCATGTGCGGTAGGTGGGGATTTTTATCTTCATTTTCATGCTTCCTTAGATATTAAAATAGCAAAATGTACTATTTTAAAAACAGGAAGTGATTTGACAGCTCTATTTTCTTCTGCTACTCAGCAGCTCCCTATATGTAGGTCTACAGCATCAGCATAGGCATTGCAGCACTTGCTGGCATGTCTTTGGAATTCAAATTTCTGTTTTCACCAAATCTCTTTACTTTAGTAATAGACACAGAATTTGCATCTTCAGAAACAGTTGGAGATTTTTTAATATCCCTCACTGAACAGTCTCTTCCCTGGGGCATGCCTTTGCTATTACGGGGCTGTGTGTGCAGCGTAACATGCCAAGGGCCCGGGAATAAAGATTGATACCTATGGAGGAACTATACAATGACTTGTGCTCTCCAGAGGGAGGTCTCAAGCCAAGTGCATTTGCAGCCTGTCAATGCTTGCTGGCAGATAGAGATATCCAGGAACACTGAGGTCTCAGAAACAAGAATTTTTGAGTGATTACTCACTGGTGCTACTTTTGTAACTGTCCAGAAGAATATTTTCCTGCTGCCTTTTCAAATGCAAGTCTTTCTTCAGCTCCTGAACAAAAGCAAACAAATGAACCCATTGGGACCTGAGAACAAGGCAAACCAGATGCTATTTCCTATAACAAGATTATATGTTTAATTCCCACAGGAGTATGTTTTATCACATCATAATGGTAACAACCTAAAAGGCAAGAAGGGGCACTAGGGCTTGATATTTTGTGTTTGGCTTCTGTGCCTGTTACTTAGACTGAGCAAGACCTATGGGTCTATGCTTGGTGGCTACCTAGGATAAAATATTACCATTGCTCCTAATGGAAGACTTATCCTTCTGGGGTTTCACTTTCTGCTGTTGTAATGCATCTACCATGAGAATAAAAATTATGAATGCCAGGAAACTGGGAACACTAATTTCGTTAGACTTCTATTTTGATTCCTATCTCCCCCTCTGCTACACGATGTCATTTTAAAAGTGAATGAGGCAGAAGAATGATATCAAAGGAGCTCTAGCTGTTCAGTGATTGTTAGAATAAAGATGGGGAATGTAGTACATACCAGTGTTCTTTGACAGGCTCAACCACTAAATTCTTACTTCAAGGGTGTGCATGCTGTTGCTAAGGAAAAATGGTTATGTGAGTCTCTTGCATAATGTCATTAATATTTTGGTTTGAAACATGTCATTCTTGTCATCTTGCTCCTTATGTCTCTAATAGCTGGAGCCCTTACAGCACTGTCATTATGAAAAAAATGAAACAAAACATTGGTTTAGAGGTACTAATGGAAAAGCTACAACAAAAGAAAGCATGTTGCCATGTGACTGCAGTCAAGTGATACTGCCTTGGCTTCTTCTATTCAGAAAAGATGAAAGGAGGCTGAATTGTTAATTTAAGACAGTTTATATTGATAAACCAGAATATGTATCCATTTGGTATAGGACATGTGGGAAGAGGGGATCAGTAAAAGGAAGTGGAGAGGAGGTTTCTGTGGTACCCAGATGACAGATTACATGAAACTAATTTTATCTTGTGCATTTCTAAACATGTAATGGTTTGTGCATTTTAGATGTGTTCAAAGCTATGCAATCTAGAAATGTGTAATTGAAGATCTGCATGCAATCTTCTCAAGATTTTGTCTTCCTAGGAACTGAACCTCTAAGGGAATGCTTTATTATTCTAAGCTCTCACATGACACCTCACCCATACTACATCGTCTGCATTGGCATCAGGAGTATTGGGATGATCATTATGAAAAAATAGACTTAATGAATTGTAACAAATGAGTCAAAATTTTCTCTTTTAAAAGAGAAAATTATTAGAGAAAACAACTGGTGGGCAAAATCTTCTCTTCCAGCCTGTCAAGATCCAAAAAAATTAAGGGTTTTAAGCTGTTGATTCAAGAAAATTTTGCAAGTTGCATTCATAGTCAATCAGATCCATTTCAAACAAAGAGTACTTTAGGAACTGAACCTCTAAGGGAATGCTTTATTATTCTAAGCTCTCACATGACACCTCACCCATACTACATCGTCTGCATTGGCATCAGGAGTATTGGGATGATCATTATGAAAAAATAGACTTAATGAATTGTAACAAATGAGTCAAAATTTTCTCTTTTAAAAGAGAAAATTATTAGAGAAAACAACTGGTGGGCAAAATCTTCTCTTCCAGCCTGTCAAGATCCAAAAAAATTAAGGGTTTTAAGCTGTTGATTCAAGAAAATTTTGCAAGTTGCATTCATAGTCAATCAGATCCATTTCAAACAAAGAGTACTTTACAATCAAAGCATAGATAAGGCTATCAAGCCACAAAAAGCAGTAATATGTGTTCAAAAAAACCAAAAACACCAAGAAAACAAAATAAAACAAACAAAAACCCTCTGGACCAAACACCCCCCACCTAGAATGATTTTAGTGATAAAAGCTGAGATTGCACCTGATAAAGGAATAATGAAAAGCTTCTGTTATTCTGGGACTGAAAAGAGCCACTGCCTCACAGCCCTGTCTCGTTTACCTCACTCGTGTAGGGACCATCCCTAAAATTCTGCTGTGTGTGCTAACAGTCTGTGTTGCCTGTACTTGCAGTAATTTGATTGATTGTTCTGAAAAGTGAGTATAGGACAATTCTTACATCTCTTTAGGCTCCCTGCCAAGTCTACCATTGCCTTTCTAAGAGAAGATTGCTAGAATATTTGAATTTGAATAACAGACCCAGTCTCGGTAATAGTGCTGCATAAATGCAATTTTCTATTTCAGCAAAAACGTTCAAGTATATGCACAGATACATTAAAAATAGCATCATTTTGGATGAAAGAGTAACAATTATTTGTTGTCCCTTAATAACCTGATTTCTAGACAAAGGAATGGCAGCAAAAATCACTTGCAAGGTGATAGGCAGAGATTTTCTGTGCCTGATTTTATCTGCATACAAAATGGAAAATATCCATTGCTGAGAAAATAATTTAAGGCTTACCTTTTATTCATGTCTGAGCAGGATGGAAGACACTACTTTTAACTCTTGATGGAGCTGTGCAACTGTATTAGTCCATGCAGCCTATTCCCTTCTTTGGGAAGCTGTTTGATCCCTAGAATATTTTGTACAGAACAGAAGCACAACAAATGGATGTTTTACCCATCTTCTGAAGATTTCCAGGCTAAGTAAATGTAAAGGACAAACAACTGGTAACTTACCACTTTCCTTATGTTCAGACAGAGCAGTGGGCGTGGGTTTAAACTGCTATTTCCTGAGGCAGTTGACACCCTCTCAAGCCTTATCCTCATCCACTGCTGTGTATTCCAGAGCTATGGGAATTTGGTCAGAGAGGCCCAGAAGTTTCTCAAACAACACTTTTCTCGTACAAGGTGTGTAGGTCACTAGGTGCCATGTTATTGTGCACAGAGTTCTGTAATTTTTACCAGTTTATACTTATGTATTTGGAGTAGTTAGTTCACATTTTGTCCAGATAGCATAATAGGATCCATTTAGTATTTCTCTCTTTATGACTTATTAATTTGTGAAGATTTGGAGAAGAGGACATTTCTCTAGTGATGTTCAGGACAGTGTGAAATCCAACAAAGGTGGGCCTGTACTACTTGCAAGTAGAAAATATACTGTGAAGTGAGGCAGCATCAGTATTTTTGATGCATTTTTGAGCATATGTTTTATAGAGTCTTTTGTAAATGTACTCTATCCATAGATTCATTGCCTTGATCATTGAACAAAACAGTCTACAACCTAACTGAAAGACTTTTGGTCATTATACTGTCATTATGTAATGTACACTTTCACATCTCACTCAGTGAAATCTATCTATGCTTTCCTGACAGTACGAAAATCACTGCTTTCCTCATAGGCTTTCAGTTAAGATCTGTTACTTTGAAATTCCCAGAGGCTAATTCAGACAAAGATGCTGGAAAGTTTTCTGCATTGTTTTTACTGGCTTTGATTGTGAAGGTAATCACCAGTAAACAAGAATATGGCATGGGGATCCAAGCAGTAACCTTGACCAAACACTGCCAGCAGCTGCTTACAAACGTTCTGAATTGAACGATTTGAGAGACATAATCCAGGCATATTGTATGGGAGAAGGAGGGTTAAAATGCAATTTTAAGCAGCAATATTTTACAGCCTGACCTTTGACTGACAGATTTTAAGGCCAAAAGAGACCGTTAGATCATCTAGTCACATATGCCCTGCATTTTACAGGACATTATATTTCTTTCAGTGACTTGAGACTAAACACATTTTCTGGAAAGATGCCTAGCTTTGATTTGAGAGCACCAAGTAATGAACAATCTACAACTGCCTTTGGGAGTTCGTTCCAGCTGTTATTCACCTATGCTGTTAAATTTTTTATCTTATTTCTATTTTGAATTTTCCTGCCTTACATTTCTAACCATTGGTTTCTGTCTTTCCCTGCCAGTTAAAAGACTTCTCTAGTACATTGTGAGGGAGCTTCTAGCAATCAAGCTACCTGCCATCTGGATTTTTTTTTTTTTTGGCTAAGATAAACAGACTGATATTTTTAAGTCCTTGTTCACCTGAATCTTCTGCAGCCTGAAATAATTTTGCAGCTTTTTTTTCTATATCATCTCCAATTTTTTCAGTGACTTTTAAAAATGAACTGTGTGCAGTATGCAGAACAGGAGGCAGTTTGCCAGTATCAATCTCACCAGTGCTATCTAGAGGCAGAAAATCACCACTGCTTTTCATTACTCCTCCTCCTTGCTTGTTCCTTCTAGGTTTCATTAAACCATGTAGTGTCTATATTATACTGGGATGTTTTCTTTTTCTGTAATGACCCAGAATTTCTTTTTCAGACTTTCTACCATGAGGAAATACTTTTTCTTCGTGTAACATGTACTAAATTTTGGCTTTGGGTGACATAGAAGGAAGGAATTTTTGTTCCTCTGTAAAATATTTTTTTTCCGTTCCTGATCTGTTCCCCTTTGCCTTACCCTTATCTAGTGGGTTTGTGTAACCTTCATAGGCTTCTGTGCTAATGTAATACATGCTTCTGAATCACACTTAGAAACAGTGATTTACACTATTCACTTCTAGAAACAGCCCCTATTTAATAAGAAATCTTTATTGTCTGTTGTTTTTGCTACTAATCAATTATCCAATTGTGTGTCCTTTAAATATATGCTTTGTTGTACTGTTTATCATTAATTTGCTAATTAAAGGATAAGAGATGCTAAGTCAAAAGCCTCATAAAAATTTTATCTGTGCATTCATAAAGCAAAGTTCTAATCTCACCAAAGATTGAATCTGATTTCATTTGCAAGAGTTGGTTTTTTTCCATTTAGATGATATCAGTTGACCTGGATTATATTATTTTCATTTTATTTTTATTTCATGCTAGCTTTCCCATGTCTCATCCTCGTATGATATAAATATCCACAATTTCCCATTGGAGAAATCTTAAATTTTCTGAGGTCTTTAGAATGTCTTTGATTTGATAATTAATATAACACCAGTAAGAAAAGTCCAGAAAATCCTTCAGCCAACTTATGAAAAATTTGTGGATAAAGTTACACCGGCCTGTTGATGTAGTACTACATGATTCTAATAGAGTCTCTTTAACATTGTCCTCAGATGGCAATAGATATTTTTGGATCCCTGTAAAATGTTGTTAGTAAAGCATTGTGTTTCTTTCCAAACCCTGAGCGAAAGTATTTGCTTTATTTTTTTCTGTATCATGATTTACAATTTACTATATCTGTTGTTGAAGTAGTCATGGCATTTCTTTAGTCCTTGTATACCTTAAAAGCTCATTGCTTTTTTCCTTAAGTTGTTTCAGCCACAGCTTTTCCCCCCGTATCTTATCTGCTCATGTAAGTATATTTCCCATTTACTTTCCTCTTCTTATTTTCCACATTTTTCATCTTTCAGTTCTTATCGCTGCTTTTATGAGTTCTGTCTTTCCCATTCACTGCAGCACAATCTTAATTCTGTAACAGAACAAACTGGCACTCTAGAGGTCAGTTTTGTTCATTACATAGCTGAATTCAGCAACAGGTCTAATCCATTTGTGTGCTGATGCAAGATACAGGTATGTAATGCAAGGGTGCAAAAAATTGCATTAGTTTGCACAGACCATGCTACTTCTGACTGCCGCTTCTTGATAGGAAATACAGTTTTGCAGTCTGGGGTTTTTTTAAGAAAATCAAAATGGAAACAAGCGTCCAAAAATGTGTTCCTGGGGTTGATAGTGACAAAGAAGTAAGACATCAGCATTAGAACCTGTTCAGTCTCCAGAAAGACATGTCAGCAGAGCTGTTGGACATTGGAGTGCGCTCTGTGTGTCACACCCTACAGCTGAGAGGTAGGAAACACAACTTGACTCTACATCCATGATTTTTCCATGCTTTTCTCAGGTGCTACTGTCAGCATGGCAAAAGTAAACTGTAAGAATATATATGTCTGCTCCAGGACACAGACTTCCATTAGATATTGGAAAGTGTCCTTCACTGAGTTCGAGCTCTTATTGCCCATTCCAGTGGAACCTGTTTTTCTACTCCTTGTGTTTCTTCCCTACACTCTTTTACCTGTCCTTTCCAGCTTCTCATCCTGTTGAAGACTTCTTATACAAATTTCTTTCTCTGACAGTCAAACCTTTTAATGCACTAGTTTTCTTTTTTTTCCCCCATTTCTGCGATAGCCTTCTACTTTGATCTCAGACTTTTTCCTTCACCAGCTCCAAAATGATACTGTTCCCAAATGGTATTCTTCTTAATATTTATCTCCTCACTCTGAAGTCAATCTCTGGCTTCCTACTCTGTCTTTCTCTGCAGAAGCTTCTCATTATCTCTGGGTTAAATTGTAGTTGCGTGGTTTTTTTGCACACTGGCATGAAGGCAGAAAGTGTACTGGAGTTGGAGTCCATCAGAATCACAACAGATTATGGCAGAGGAGATTTTGTGCTTAGGTGGGGAATGTTCTACTTAGAACCTGTGATTGTTGACAGTCTTTGAAAAACCCTCATCAGTCTCCATGCTCTTAAACATTCCTGATTATTTTTACCCTCTGTCAGAGAAAGGGAAGGTGGGAAGCAAAAAGAGCAAAATTAAAGCAAAGTGCTGGTCCTGCTATATTTCAGATCTTCTCTTCCAACATTCTTGTTGAAAGCATTCTAAGACTTTGAAATACTATTGGAAAGGATGAGATATTCCCACAAATTCTTTCTTTGAATAAATGGCCTAAAACAGCCAAAGCTTACCTCTCTGTGTATGGAACTAGACTTGCCATGAGAGTTTCAGTCTTGTTTTAAGTTGGCAAATCACAGCAGCAGATATTAAATAGTTTCTTTAGCCATTGATATTATTGCCACATAATTCAACTAGAATGTTCTGATTTTGTTTAGAACTGATGAATACTGTAAAAATTGACCTTAGAGAACAAATGCCTATTATCTTGTTTGTACCAATGCTCTGGTAGTAGCTTGTAAGTCACTTACTGCGTAGCAGTCTGACATCTGTGTTTTTGTGATAAAAAATTAAAAGGCAACCTAATCTGTAAGGTTGATGTTTTTTAACAAACTAGAAGTAATAAATGTAAAAATACCTATTTTGGACTAAGAATGAGAATCACAATGTCATGTATTATGTATTCATGATCTGTGGAGATATACTATAATTATGCTTCCCCTAGGAAGATTCTTCTTAAAAAACTCTAAGTTTAGGATCACAAAACTAGATTTCAAAAGCTTTTAGCTATCCATAATAGGACGGACACAAATGCATAAGCGTGATAGCTGCCTATTTCACAGCCTGTGCTTCAGTTGTACCTTTATACCTAAATACTTTTGAGAATGCAATACATCTTTAGGCATTTAAATATTCCTGAATACCTGGATGGCAAACATTTAAATGCAACAGGCTGAAATGTCAGATTCTGTATAAATATGGCTTTCAGGGCTTTAGAAAAATCTGTGTTTCAGATTTTTTTAAAATTGAGCAACAAATAAAAGTACAAATAACTTATGAGCCATTGAAAGAGACCATGAAGGAAAATCAGGAGTTCTATAAACTATGACAAAATATTTAACACATTAATGTCTTTTTTAATTAACATTTGTTGTTGGGTGAGACTTTACATATCAATTTATGAAAAGTATTGGCTTCATTTTATGAAATTATAGAAGTGTTTGTAATTCACATTGGGATATTTAGTGATAATAAGGGAGATACAAAGCAGGAAGTGAGTTCATCTGCATACGTATATGCAGGTGGATTTTTGTGAACACATACACGCACATATGTGATGAATTCGGTGTGTCATGCGAGACACAAGATGAATTTTAGTGTCCTAATAAGAAGGAAGTAAGTGAGCAATTTAAAGAAAATTCTGACAGATTGCAGGGGGATAGTTTCTTTTTTCCCCCCTTTCCATCTCAAATCCAATTGTCACCATTCCCCGAATTCTTTCTTAGTTCCCTTCTATCACGCAGATGCCCTCTTTCTTTCACAGCAGTTTTCTGCTGCCTCTTCTACAGCGACTTGGTAATAAGAAAATTGATAAGACTGAAAGGGATTAAAAAATGTGAAAATAAAAGAGTGCCTCACATTTTTATCAAGCCAAAGAGAATTCAGCACATATTGCAGCCCTGTTAATAGGTGAAAGAAATGGTGCATTTGGAGATGGCAGAGGGACTTCCACCTCCCCTCAAGGAAGGGGTTTACAGGGCTCTTTCCAGGGATGCAGCTGAACACCTCTGTACTGAAAAGTCTCTGCACTTTGATTGCAGTTCCATTTACCTGTATTTATGATCTTTCCCACTGAAGTTTTCAATTTTTCGATATTTTAAAAATCATGGAATCTCCTGTAATTTTTTATTAGCCTTCTCTGTGACACCACCATTCAATTTTATGTTCTGCAGTGCTTGCAGTTTGCGCAGACTAAGATGTGAACCAGATTTCACTAGGTGTAGAAAGTGGCCACAGCTCAGAAAAATGAAGACAGCTCCTACTTTTGTCACAATGATAGATTGTAAGAGATATTAGAATAGTAATGGATAATGCATTGCAGGGATTGTCTTACCCTTTAAGAAATTGATCTGTTTATTCATCCAGAGTTGCAACATTTTCTATTGTTTATGCTTTGCTTTGTCAACTTCTATTGTTTTCAGTCAAAAACACAAAGAAAGAAAGAATCCCAAACCAAACAAACAAAAAAAGCCAAACCCAAAGAAAAAACACCAACAACTTGCCACGTAATAAATTGAAGCAAAATAAAGGTTTAAAAAAGCACAGATTGTTGTTCTTGCCACACTAATAAGTGGAAAAAGACAGAAATATTTGTTTATGGCTCTCTTAAAAATGCTTGTTTAAACTGTTTAGGTACAAGCTGGTGCGTTTTGGAAAGCTTATTTCATGTAACCTTTTCTTAGATACTTTCCGTATAATAAACTTGCCAAACATTGTGATGCAGAATAATGCTTAATTTCCTTGCATTATTCTGGAAGTACTACTTTTGTCTATATGGATGTCCAATTTTTTCTGAAAATTGTCATTAAAAGGTGTAGCTCTTTCAAATAAATATTGGAAATACATAATTGCATTCTTGTTGTTCTAGCTGAGTTTAATATTAAAAAACATTTTACAACAGAGGAAAAAATGCATATTGTTGCAATTAATCATAACTATGACAGCATTTCGATGAATAAAAAGGGTATACAGGATTTAAAAGACAAAAAAGAAAAAGGGAAACAAGCAGAAAAGATAGCTTACCTATAAGTACTTTTGCAACTGTGGACCTGAGGTGAATAAAATAAACAAAATAAAGCAGAAAACTAATTTTAGATATTCTTCTGAAGTGAATGCCTGAATGAGACAGTATCTATGACATTATATTTTATTTCTTTCCACAGAGCAATTTGAACTTCAGATCAGAGACTAGTGCTATCTTAAAGATGCAGGATATCCTCCTGTTTTGAAAAAAGGGTCTCACAGATGGGTGGGCAGAGCAGTCTTCAACATTGCTCCTTTGAAGGCACTAACGCGGTGACTGAGGAAAGCACCTTGCCTGACAGTATCTCAGGTTAGAAAAAACTACCTCAGGTGTCTCAGGCAGAGAATTCTCATCATGATTTTTTCCATTCATTTTTCTGACCTCTCTCTAAGGAAAGCATTATTGCCTCAGTGTTTATAATCCTATATATAAGTATGCAGCAGAAAATAGACCTCCTCAGAGTTTATTCTCCAGAAACTATAAGTAAATATGATTAAGACTGCAATCCAAATGAGGTAGAAAAAATAGGCTTAGCTTTGGCTTTGTTACCTGTGAATCTAAACTTGAGTCAGACATTATCAGTCATTGTCTTTTCAACCTCCCGAAGCATTAGAGGGTGAAGTACTCCCATGAGGAAAATGCAGACAGGAAACTTATTCCACAGTTCCTCATTAGGGCAAGAACCTCAAGGCAATTCCGACATTGCTGCTGTCCCCTGCCATTCATGAGGCAGTGGGTTATGACCAATTAATCCATCTACTGTTGACACTTTTTGTTCTGCTACCAGCCTGCTCCCATCTTGCGAAGTTCTCTCTGTAGTGTTCAGGAAAGCATATATACTTTCTTCTCTTAAAGATTCATGCTCAGGATGTCTTTGGCTTAAATAGCACCAAGTTCGTTGTGAGAAGTCCTTATGTTATCTTATGAATCTTCAGCATATTGTATAGATCTCCCTGTGGACGGTATTTGGAAATTTTATTGTTACAGCTCTGTGCTTCTTTGATTAAATAAACAAGTTCACCTATCATTTTAATTGCAAGTTCATCCTGCAGGCTGTTATTTATTCTGAATGAAGAAATCATTCAGATTTGATAAGGCTGAAGCACAAGCAGCCTGTTGTAAGTAGTGGAGGAGGAAGCTGAGAGGCAAAGGAACCATTTTCCTCTAATCACCGATTAGGCTCTTTTTTGCCTTAGTGCATCAGCCTGTGAAGTACTAAGTGGAAGTTGATTGGTTATTCCTATGTCTTTTTAAACCTCACTCGTGGCTAGCAAAATTCAAATTTGTAACCTTTTAGCCAAACTCTAGTAATGTCAACATGACTGCTGATGCTTTTAAAAAGCTTGAGAAGAGCTGGTTATTTTCTCAGCTGATTGAATTTTGCCACATCACATGTCAATCTCTTGAAAATGTTTTTGGCCTATTAAATCATAATGCACACTACAGTGACTGAACTGTAGTACATCCCAGAAAGAGAGATGCAGGCCTACAGCTATGTTTTAAAGGGCATTCCACATCCCCTGTGTTATCACAGTTAATTACAGGAAGACTCACCAGTTCGAATTCTGTCTTTAATGTGAACCCATTTGAAATTCTGATTTAGAAGAGGACCCTTTGAGGAAGACAATCTATAAACTCAGAGCCAAGACTTTCACTGCATATAAAATGAGTCCCTTCATTGGCCATGAAGCTTAACTGTGTTGGAAAGAAATGTCAAACACAGCACAAAAAAGAAAACCTAGTGACAATTTAACAATATCATTTTATATCTTAAGGTAAATTTTTCAGTCTTTTTCTAGGGAAAATGCCTATCTTGTTCAGTACGTTATTAGGGAAATTAGCCCTCTTTCAGTTATTATTGCTAACATTTCGGTATTATGTTTCAGATATATATAAGCATGTACCTAACTAAAAACCAATGAAAATGTAAACATTTGTATTTACGCATTGCCTTTTCCAGAAAATAGCAATGAGACAGGCTGAACCAAGAGCTGCTCTGCTCTTCATAGGCTACCACCAGGCTTAGCAGCTTTGTAGGGAAAACAGCTACCTGTGTGTCCTTTGCTCCTATCAGTCAGTGTGAGGAGCAAGAAGAATCCTGATGCATTTTGACTGACTGTGTTTTATCAACTCTATGAAATCGCAGTAAAACCGAGCTCCCAGAATTGTGTAGCATGGGAACAGCTCCTGCAGTCCCCTTACCCCATCACCAAACTGCAAGCTCTCAGCTGCTACATTCTCTGAAAACTGTGCTCAACATCATGCTCTTGATCATCTGTGACCCTTGTAAATAATAAATAAATCATGAGGTATACCTAGCAATAATAAACCTCAGTGACTTTTCCTTGATCAGTCATTCCTTAACTAAGATGTATTTCCTGTTACCCGTGGATGCCCTACCAGATGTGTGACTTCAGATATAAAACATCTAAAGGAGACAATAGCAGCATCAGTGTTTCTCCCTAAAACACTTTGCACCAGGAAAAAAACGCAAAGCTATTTGGCATCTTCAGTGGCCTTAAGATAGTTCATTAAACCCTATTCAAAACCCTGTGTGAGATCCCTTTCGGTGTGAACACCGTCAGTAAGAAGGAGACATGCAGATGTCCTGGGAACCAACATGCAGGGCATAGCTACATTTATCTGGCAATGCAGCTTTAATGAATTCCAGCAGCTTCTAGCTGAGAGCAAAGCAGGCAGCACTAGCCCATTGCAGTAGAGCTCCCACGTGTCTTAAAATATGCAGTAGCTGAATGTCAAGTATTACCACTTCGTGACCAAACATGCACAGAATAATTTGAAAATTAATCTGAAGCACAGGTAAGTACATACCTGTGAGTCAGTATAAGAAAAAAATAAATAGTATGTACTGCAAATACTTACTGCAAATACATCAGTGCAAACCTATCAGTATGATTTGAAACAACCAAAAAATAATGGTTATGCAGCTGTGATTTGCTGCTTTAATCTGATCTAGGATAGTTAATGTATAAAAAATTGAGCAACATTTATCAGACAAAAACAATTCATTTATTTGGGTCTAGTTCTTCAATTGTCTTAGCAGTCACTAGATGCTTTTAGTGCTCTAAGAAATGCACCATATCTGAGTTCTGTGTCATTCTTAATTTGACTGTGCTCAGAGGAGGGTGGGGAAGGGGAAGAAGACTGAAAAGGATGTTTGCATGAATGATCTCATTTGTGCACCAGGACATTGCTTGAAATAGTCATCATGCCCATGACAAGTAGATTATATTGATTTTTGGCAATCCTTTCTTTGGTAAAAGTATTTTGACACTTTGACGATTCATCATCAGCACAGACAAAATTTGTCTATAGTTTGTCGGTGTCATACAAGCAACATTTTAAATTTAAGGCTTAACTTTGTGATGTGTGTGTTACCCTATGAATTAATTTCTTCTAATTGACCCTGATGAACATAGAAAAAGCTATGAGATCAGTAATATTTAGATACTTATCTGCCTACCACAATCTGTGCTGAATTTGAAAAGACAGGATTTTCCAAGACTTTTTTTTAACTGGCAAGAAAACTGTCAAAAAAGATAAACTATCTTTTAATCAGAAAATAGCTTCTTTCCTGCTGTCTTATCAAACAACACTATATAGTCTAGAAATGTGTGCTTTCTGAATTACTAATAGGAAAAGTTTTATGTATTGGACTATAAGTTATGACACTTGATTTGGTAAGCATGTTTGAATAACTTTTCCTCCTAGAAAAAAAGTAAAGCATGTGGGAGCAAGATATATAGTGTTATTTTTGCCAGATGAATGGGAAAATATTGGAGAAAATTACTGAAATTCAGGTGTTACCCTAACAAAATTAGGCAGGGAAGTGTAACGTGTAAACAGAAAAAAAACACTTGGAAGAGACGTCATCAGAAGCTTAAACACAGAATTTGAAGCCCAGCTGTGAATATCAGTGAGACATCTTAAAGGTTAATCAAACATTTGCAGAAAGTTAATCAATATTTCAGCAATGTTGAACTAAAGATTATATTGGTATTGGGAGTTAACTGGGATGGGGCAGCATGGACTGCGTGGCTCAGCATGTGGTCACTGGTAAGTAAAAACGCCGCAGGATCATCTCTAAAGAGCTGGAGATGCTGAATGGATGCATGACACTCAAGGGCTGCTAAAGAGCAGAAGGCGGAGGTCATTGTCTGATCACAAAATCAGGTTATAAAACACTGCTTACACCAAGATATGTTGGAATGATCCCTGACATGTCCTAGTCCCACAGCTTTGTCCAGGAACTCTCTGATCCATTGACGGCTGGTACACATCCAAACACAGCTGTGTCATAAAAGGTTAATAGTATGATTAAACATGGCCCCACACTTGGAGCCCCTGCCCTCGCAGGTATGGAGAGTCCACTATGATGAGCTCCCAGGTGTTATGTTTAAAAAAATAATGATTCAGCCATCTACCACTACTGTAGTTCCTATATTCTTACATTATAGTTCCAATATTTCTAAAAGGATAAAAATATATTTTAGGTACAATATTGAATGCTTTTGTTTATTCAGAAATTGAAATATAAACATTATTGCTGCAGTTAACTCTCTAAATATAGTATTTTATCTGAGTTACAAACCAAGGCAAGGGTATGACACTGCATTTGTAAAAAAGTGCAGAGCAGTTCAAAGGTCTTGAAGAAATGGCATTTAAGCAATATAATGCTACTTGATCAAATTATAAAGAAGGTACATTCTCCCATAAGTATTTTGTTATTCAAGTATGGCAAAAAATAAATTATTATCTTTTCCTGTGTTTGTTCATGTGTTGATATATAATACATAATGGATACATAATGCATTTTTAAGAGTTGTCTGAATATTTATCTAGCATATAGATGTGATAGCTAATTTGGAAACTTAATGAATTGGTTTTATTGACTAAAATAAAAAATTCTTTAGCAGAAGGGCATATTTTTATTCCAGTTACAACTTTCTGTTCAAAGAATGATCTCTTGCTTAACATAAGAAAATTCATACCCTGCAAACCTGCATTATTTAGTACTCTCCATCTTTCAATGTATTATTTAACGTTCAGCAACATACCTGAGGATGTAATCCAACACAACAGTAGCCGAGCAAACCTGTCCTTTTCTGTCAAAAGTTCTACATAAATTATACTCATTATCTGTGGTCTTCATTTTAAGAATAATGAACTGTGAAGCCTAGCTTCAGGTAATGAACGGGGTTTATTGCTGTAAGCTTATAACAAAGCAAAACAAAAGACAAAAGAATAATACTTCAGCTTTCATTCAGGAATATATTCTGGATGTATATCTCTCTTGCAGATGGTAAGTAAATTCAAACAAAAGTTAAAGAATATGCCTAAACATAATACTTATAATACTTCCAAGCCAATGCGACTTGATAATCAGTATCAATTACTACTTTTGATAATGGAAAACCACAACTAAAGTAAAAAAATGAATACAACTCTGTAAAGAATAGAATGTTAAAGAGAAGAATAATGTTTAATACATGTGCTTAAAAATCTGTAATCATAGCAAAGAAAATAAATTATTTTCCACATAAAACCTTAGCTTACAGCATAAAGTAATTTATATAGTTGCACAAAGCATGTATACATACATGTTCATTTTTCAAAAACGGGATTCCTTTTAGTAAGTAAACTTTCAAGTGATTTAAAAATACAGAGACATAATTTACAAGAAAATCTGAATTCAAATCAGTAACTCCCATGCTCCTATACTGGAAGTTACACCATTGATTTTCAAGATTATAGAGTACAAAACCCAGTAAGTATTTATATCCCTGCAGGACAAATAACTGGATGACATCACAAACTACTGTTATCACTTTTGCAACAAAAGCAAGCATTTGCTGCAAGTAACATTGTTTATTTCTTCAGAATGTTATTTTAAAGGCATAAACAACTCAGATACAGAGAAACGTAGTTTTCATTCAAATTAATATTGACCACATTACAATAAATTAGATATTTTTAGATACATTTATAAATTTTTTTGTTTTTAAAAATTCATACTTAGGGTAGACCGAGGATGGACTCTGGGCACTTTTGGAATTTCTCTTCCTATTCTTTTCCTTATTTGAATGATTTTCTCTCTCTTACCTACTGATCACATACCTTAATTTATTCAGGGAAAAAAAACCCTAATTTTTTGCTCAATACAATCGTAAGTAGCATTGCAAATATTTCACACTTTAAAGGCAGATAATTTACTTCAGTGTTTCTGCTGAGATTGAAAACAATGGTGCTATGAAAAACTCTAAAATCCCTAGTGATGAATGAAAAATCAAATGCACATCAGACTTGCATGCACATGCAGAAATCATTCATGTATAGCAACATAAACACCATTTTTACTCCTTTCTATTGCAATATTATTATATTTTCTGAACATAAGTCAAGGGATTAAACAACTGAATACAGACACGTTGATTATAATGTAAGGTTTACCCTCCACAGAAGAGAAAATACAGAAAGTTCTCTCTGTATGAACAATCACTACATAGTGTAGTAAAGGTTTTCCATAATTTCTGGCCATTTATAATAAAAGAAATATATCAGTGAGCAATAAAAAGCCTCAGCATTAAAACTTCTCATAGTTATTATTTGGCTCCACTAACCATAAGGATTTCTTTTTTTCCCATTCTTTTTGCCCACAGGATCATGGATTTCTGGAGTTAAGTCACATTTATTTTTTATACACATATATGAATATGTACAAATGTATATATGTTGTCTTTAAGACTCCAAGTAACATGTAGATGGGGACCCATTCTTGCTACCTTTCTTTGCCTTCTTTTGTCTTATTTACCATGCTGTGATTGACCTGACATTTTGCATCGATAATGCAGATTAAGATCCACAAGACCAATATTAGGTTAGTGAATATCAAAAAGACTTATAAAGGAGGTGAGACTTACAGGGAAAAATATTTTATTAGAAAAAGCAATATAACTAGTGAAAGTACAGACTTTAAGGTGTACAAGCTCTTTCCAAGTTTGAAACAGAAACATTCAAATCATTATTGCCGCAGTGGTTGCTGCTACGGTTACATACTTGTGCTTCTTGGAAGGTGTTGAACTGCACTATGTATAATATTTTAAAATATTATGTCTGAGATGATGGTTGTAGTACAAAGCGGAGCTTGTATTTCTTTGGGTTTGTTAATAAGGAAAGTCAATTTTCACTGAATAATCAGCTCTGTTTCATTAAGCAGGCCCTTAGTTATCAAGCATTAACAATTTTTTTCACTGGGAGGGTGGAGAGGGAACATTGGTATGTTATACACGGGCAGCATAGCTATCAAATCAAAGCTAAACATTTTTTATGTTATTTTTATTGGATATTTATATTATGATAGCTGTTATGCGCTCAAGTCAGAATTGTTGTCATGCTGAGCCAGCTACTGGTCAAACAGAGCACCCTGCTCTCCCGAGATTAGAAATGTAACAGTAACTAGATATTCTGAAATAACGTTGGGTCATACAGAGTCCAGGTTTCAGTAATTTTATGGGAATGGCTTCCTTCCTGCACCAGCATCTTCCTTGCTTCTGGTAGCCTGGAGAAAACTCAGAGCCTGCTGAAGTAAAAATACTGCTTGGCTGATTACTTGGTTTTATTCTATTCTGCTTATTGAGCTGCTTAGGTTGAAGGTGAATGATGCCAGATACAGCTTTTCTGGAAGACTCGAGTATGTCCTTTTGCCTCAAATTAAGCATGTGTTAGCACCAGGAGAACTGATCATTACAAGGAATGCTGTGAGCTCTCTGCCTTTGGAACTGACTAGAATAGACCCAGCAGTGTTTTACAAATAATTGAAAGCCTTTGCTAGAGGGAGCATGGTGACTCAGACAGAGCTCTCCTAGAAGCAGGATCTGCCCAGGTCTGTGGCTGCAGGGAGTGTTTGAGCCTGGTGTTAGCACTGGAAGACAATGGAAAAGACAACACTGTGCAGTGTGAACAGCAGATGATCTGCTCTTCCCGGTGGCAGAGCTTGAAGTGGATGTGGAGAGACTGACAAGTGTCAGGCAGTGAGAAATAGAGTGGTGAAGTCACACCCTTCCATCCCTGAAAGAAATGCAGTGGATGCAAACTCAGCATGGGTTGGAGGAGCCCCAAACCCCTTGCCATCAGACTGAAGGAGGAGACATAAAAGATGGTGGGGAATGGAGACAGGTCCCTACTCGGGGAGGTAGAAGAATCCCTTCCCAGTCTCCCTTGCCTTTACAGGAGCCCTTGGAAAATAAGTGTGAGGCCCTGGAACTTGAGGGCCAGGCAGATGACAGTGGAGAAGAAGGTCCGTCTGAGGGGTCTCCCAGATCGGCATAGGCAACCAGACAGATCATTACTACAGGTATCAGGGAAAAAAGGTTTTAGTGGGTGATTCCCTTCTGAGGGGAAGTGAGGGCCCTCTGTGCTGACCAGACCCATCCCACAGGGAAGTCTGCTGCCTCCCTGGAGTAAGGGATATTACCAGGAGACTCCCTGGAATAATCCAGCCCACTGATTACTGCCCACTGCTGGTTGTGCAGGTCATCAGTGATGACAATGGTGAGAGAAATGTCAGGGTAACAATAACCCCAGGCCACAACAACCCCTGCAGTGCTGCAGGCTGGAGCAGACTGGCTGGAAAGCTGCCTGGTGGAAAAGGACCTGGGGGTGCTGGTCAGTCATGTCTGAACAAAAGCCAGCTGTCCCCAGGTGGTCAAGAAGGCCCAGAGCATCCAGGCCCGTGTCAGCAATAGTGGGGCAGTGGGACCAGGAAAGGGATTCTTTTCCTATACTGAACACCAGTGTGGCTACACCTTGAATCCTGCATCCAATTCTGGGCCCCTCAGCTCTGGAAGGATGTTGAGGGCTGGAGAGAGTCCAGAGAGGGGAACAGAGCTGGAGAAGGATCTGGAGCACCAGTGTGTTGAGGAGCAGCTGAGGGAGAAAAGGAGGGTCAAGGGTGACCTTATGCTTCTCCACAACTACCTGGCAGGTGATTGTAGCCAGGTCAGTGCTGATCTCTTCTCCCAGGGATCTAAAAAGAGGATGAGAGGACATAATCTCAAACTGTGCCAGGCAAGATTTAGGTCAGGCATTAGGAGAAATTTCTTCCAGGAAAGGGTGATTAGACATTGGAATGGGCTGCCCAGGGAAGTGGGGAAGTCACTGTTCCCAGAGACGTTTAAGGGAAGACTGGATGTGGCACTTGACACCCTGGTCCAGTTGTCATGGTAACATTTGATCATAGGTTGGACTCGATGACCTCAGAGTTTGTTTCCCACATAATGGATTCTGTGATTCTAATGAAGCATTATAGGTTTATGTTCTGAAGTGTCCGGAACAGGATCACTTCTCATTAGTTTTATTTATGTCTTTAACTAATCTGATAGTAAGTTTGGATATTCCATTCCAACATTTCAAAGTAGTTAACAGCAATAAACTAGTTGCCATGAAAGAGATTCACACACTGCTGTTGCTTTGTTTGTCATGCATAACTGCCTGGGAAAAGATAAATGAAATTAATAAGTGCTCCTTCTGTTGAAAATTCCACTTCCCTGCAGTCATGGGGTGTATCCACTCTTCCTCCTTTCAGACTACTTAAAATATGAGTATGAAGTTAGTGGGAAATTGTGACAGAATCGCGCTGATCCACTTAACAAGGCTTGGTAAATATGAAGCAGCATTATTTTTCCTTCCGCCATTTGCATGAGAGCTACTGACACAGTGTTCCAAATGTGCAGTTCTTTTCTCTATTTACTGAGAGCTCCTGCTCTTGAAATGTTGCCAAACAGTTGCAAAGACCAATACATTGGATATTTACTGCAAATGAGTACCTGATCTGTAGAGACATCTCCATTCATTATGCTAGTTCCAACAAAACCCAGCCTCTGAGTACACTGAGATCTACTCTTCTGGCTAACAGCTCAGTCTCTGCTTTGCCTCTTCAGATCTTTCAGGTAGCATTTTGCTGTAGGCAACTCGGATTAGAAAAAAGAGAATTTGAAAAAAACTAATTAGAGAAAAAAATTCCGGTTTACTTTTGTAAAGCTGAAAATGCCAAGAAAAGTTGTGTATTAATTTAAAAAACCCCAAAAAACAAGCAGATTACGGATTTTTGAAATGCAACAGTTTTTTATACTCCTAGGTGTTTCATTGATTTGTAGATCTGTTCCAAACATTCACTCTGTGAAACAAACCACAAAGGTGTTAGAAGTACAGTGAACAAGTAGAGAATCTAAAAGGACAGAAGACGTTTCAAAGAGGACCATTAGAGCCTGCCCACCTTCTGAAGAGGGAAACTGTCTAAACCTGTGATCTATGTTTCTTGAAGCTTAATTTTCAGTTTCAAGGGGGATTCAAAAGAGAAAAATTAGACATTCACCTTAGTGAACACCAACAGTGACAAAAATTTACAGTCATATTTTTTATTTCTAGTATAATGACACCTAGATGTGAGAATCAGATTGGGATCCCTTGTAGTTGCTGGGCATATGTATCACTAAAGCAAACCTTAGAGTTGTGAAGCACTTAATGTCTCAGCAAAAGTAATGATAGTATTATACCTAAACTGCTAGCCAGGGAAGACAAATCGAACAGTGATTATTTATGGGCATTATTTCCAGCTAAAATTTTCACTTATCTTAATTCTACTTTTATTAGTAACAGTAAGCAACAATTCAAAAAATCACAGGCAAAAAGAAAAGCAACTAGCTGCAGTCAAATTGAGGGCCCATCCTGCAATATTTCCTGTTTCAGAGAGTAGCCAGTCACTTATGAATGGGGAAAACTATAAGGAATAAGTGTAAAAATGCTTACCTAGTATTTTTCTGAAGACCAGAGTAATTTTCTTGTCTTCAGCAATTCAAGTCAGCGATTTCCTAATGTGGTGCCATGGTGTTAACAGACTGTGGATTATTCTTTCATGAAATTGTCAGGAGTTTTTTTTTGACACAGATAAGCTTGTAGCATTCAAACCATTCTAAAGCAAGGAATTCCATAGAGTCACTACCTGTCCTGTGCTGTGAAAGGAGCTGTTCCTACAAAGAGACTTGAAAGAGAGTAAGGTGGTGTGTTGGAGAGAGATGTGGAGCAGGCAAATAAGTGGGAAGACTGGCCACAGTCTTCAATGTCACAGCAGCTTCCAGGATAATCAGACTGTGAGGAGGTGGTAACAAAACAACACTTGCACTGACTGACTGCAAAGCTTTGTAGACCTCTACATTTTTACAGTGGGGTTAAACTCAAGCTTTTTGTGTTGCTTATGGCATTGCTGCAAAATGAGGAGGAAGCTTAAAAAGTGTACTGCAGTTCCAGTGATTGCCCCTGGTGTTGTCTTGTCTATTGCATGCCCCTCTCTGGAGTTTGTAATTTCAGATTTAGTTCGGCTGACTCAGTCACTTTGTAACCCAGCAACTCTCAGGCAGAAAGAATCTGTGGAGAAACTTGTGAGAGGGCAATCTCCCTCTAGCAAATATAAACTTCTACTTTTGTCATCCCCACTGGTTTTGTTGTAGCTGACAAAATTTCTTCTAGGCTTCAAGGGCAGAAGGGCAAGTGGAAAGGGTCAGACTCCTTTCTGCTTACACTTTTCACCAAGCTGGAGCATACACGTGTGGTTTTTTCCCACAGGTCTGTTTAAAGCATGCAGAATGTTTAGAATGGGTACACAGTGATTTGGTGCTACAAAAACTGAAGTCAGTAAAAAAAAAGCAGGAACAAGATAGCAACATGGGCGTCTTTCCTGACAGCTGTAGAAACAACCAGCACTCTCTCTTTGTTCTGCTTCACAGCACTATCCAATATTGTCAGCATCATTGTCATGGCTGGGATGTGACAACCTTTTTCTCCTAAAGGACTTAACTTGTGATCTAAAACATTCCTAATAAGCTTCATGTACATTCCAAGGGAATGGGAGACAGCAGGCTTAATGCTGTATGGTGCTTCTCACACACTGCAGGAATTGAAAGCTTTCAGCACGGTTTATGATCAAGGTCAGTGAATGCAAGTAAACTCATTAAAGCATTTATGGGGGGCCTGGATAGATTAGATGCCCTTACTGACCTCTGCACTACACTTTCATTTCTCTGAAGATAAATAAAAAGACTTCATAGGAACCAGATATTTTCAGAGCAAGTATGGTTATTAACATAATCAGTACAAAGCATTATACCTTAGTTCTTATATTTTATATTCTTTGTGTTTTGTTTAGAAAACACACATTATTGCTTTTGAAAATGTATCTGTAGAACGTATACACAGTCTTGAGTTTCATGAATCCAGTGACATCTATGGTCTTGATACCTCGAAGTTCATTTTAAATATGTCTAGCAGAAACACTCTTATCCATTTTTCTTGCATAAACCCATGTGGTGGCAGGGGAAAAGGCTTTTGGCTGAGGGTTGGTGGTTGTTTCTCTTTTTTTAAATTTTGTCTTCTTTCTGTTAATTTTAACTTCATTATTAAGATGAATTGTAATGATGTTTAAAACCCTAGAGGCAAACTGGTTTAATTTGATTTCTTCTGATAGATGAGAAAAAAAAATGTTAGGAGTTGCAATCTTGTATTCCATACTCTTGGGCTTACAATTTTAATGTGTCTTTCAAACTAAAATTGACTTTTCTCTTTCTTCCAAAATAAAGAAAATGCATACTTTATGAGAAAATGAATACCTTTGATATTTTTTTGAATTGATTGATAAGCATTCACATCTAGGATGATGAGAGGAGCAGTTGTTTTCTTAACTATTGATAAAAATCTACAGTATTGCACACTTATTTCTATTTTTTTTAAGAAGAAAAAATGCACAAAGATCTGCATAAAACCTTTCAGAGCTAATTATTATTACAAGGGTTACATTTCTAAGTTGCTGTCTGCTTTATGTAATGGAAACCATAGTTTCTAGCATAGTCCAAGCTACAAGCTTGAACTTTTTAAAGTTCACTGAAATAAATGCAAAAAGCTCACTTGCAGGTGATGGGGACAAGCAGAGATCTTCAGATCTAACTTTATGCAGTTTGAGTTAAAAATATTTTATAGCTATCTCAATCAGAGAATCATAAAATGTGCAGGTCCATCAGAATCATTGAGTCCAGTTTCTGGTCCTGCACAAGGCACCCCAAGAATCCCACCATGTGCCTGAGAGCATTGTCCAAACGCTTCTTGCACTCTGTCAGGCTGGTGCTGTGACCTCTGTCTTGGGGAGCCTGTTCCAGTGCCCAAACATCCTCTGGGGGAAGAACCTTCTCCTGGTATCCAACCTAAACCTCCCCTGACACAGCTTCAAGCCGTTCCCTCAGGCCCTGTCACTGGGCACCACAGAGCAGAGATCGGTGCCTGTCCCTCCCCTTCCCCTCACGAGGAAGTTGCAGACCCAGTGAGGTCTCCCCTCAGTCTCCTCCAGGCTGAGCAGACCAAGTGCCCTCAGCTGCTCCTCATATGGCTTCACCTCAAGGCCCTTCACCATCTTCATGGCCTCCTTTGGGCATTCTCTGACAGGTTCATGTCTTTTTTATATTGTGGCACCCAAAACTGCCCCCAGGATTCGAGGTGAGGCTGCCCCAGCCCAGAGCAGAGCGGGACGTTCCCCTCCCTGGCCCAGCTGGCGATGCCTTTCTTGGTGCCCCCAGAACATGGTTGGCCCTCCTGGCTGCCAAGGCACATTTTTTACTCAAACAGTATTGCTGTCTATAATCGCTTTTCTGAATATTTGTATGAATATACAAATACTTGAACTTCTGGCTTTCCGTGATAATTTCATATAGTGACTAACATAGTTGTGTGTATTTTGCTGTAAGGAGGGATATAGGCTGAGAGAATTGGGATTGTTCAGCCTGGAACAGAGAAAGCTTTGTTGTGACCTAATTGTGGCCTTCCAGCCCCTGAAGGGATTCTACATGAAAGATGGAGAGACACTATTTACAAGGGCATGGAGTGACAGGACAAGGGGGAATGGCTTCACTCTGAAAGAGAGCAGGGTTAGATTAGATATTAGGAAGAAATTCTTACCTCTGAGAGTGGTGAGGCACTGGTACAGGTTGCCCAGAGAAGCTGTGGATGCCCCATCCCTGGAAGTGCTCAAGGCCAGGCTGGATGGGGCTTTGAGCAGCCTGGTCTAATGGAAGATGTTGCTGCCCATGGCAGGGGTGTTGGAACTGGATGATCTTCATAGTCCCTTTCAACCCAAACCGTTCCATGATATGAATTGTTCCTTCTTCGTTTGTATTAAACTGGAACTTGTGAAGCTTGAACATCTACTTCTCCCCCACTTCTGTTTAAAATCTCGGTTCTACTCTTGCTAGTCTAATTATTAGCAAATTGCTAATAATAATTGAGGAATAAGTAGAAAAAAGGGTTAAGGCATCTGAAGTCTGAAATCTTGCTGGTCAAACACACACTTTAATCAACAAAGAATGCTGGAGAAGCCAAACTAAACATTTGTTTAATATAGTAAGTTAATTTGAGACAGCCCCGAGTGTGTTAGGAAAAGGCACTCTGGTACTTTTTACAGACCACAGTTCTTTCCTCAGCAACAAAAATTACCAAAACTATTGTCCAAGTTGGGAGGGGGGCACAGAAACTGAGCAGTCTTCCCCAGTTGAGCCAAACCCATAAGATTAGTACCCCTGCCTCCAGCAGGAGAGTACTTTTCAAATGGCAAAAGAAGGTAGAACTCTGAATTATTTTTCTAGAGGTTTCAAGATACTATCTCCAGGTATGCTTTTACCTTGGCCTTCTTTATTTTATGTATTTATTATGAAAAAGAAGTGACTATTCAGCAGTGACATTTTGTGTTTATGTCAGCTACAATTCGTGTTGCTAAACACAACTAGCAGTGTTAATTCACAGTGACCAAAAAACCCACATGCATTGCAGCAGTATCCAGTAAAAGTCACAGATGTGTTCATAGACATTAGTTTGCATCATGGGTCCCTCGCCTCTGAAAGCACAGAATCTGAACTGGAAGCTTCAGCTCATTTTAAGCAGTTTCAAGTACTTTTGCAGTAATGGGTCAATGCCGAAGACTGAAAGATATTTCTTGACCGCTTTTTCTGGGCCTGCTGAAAGCCTGACTTTATAGCAGTCAGGCTATAAAAGCGTGAAAGTTTTCAAAAGGCTTTGCAGAGACAACCTGAATAAACAAATACTTATAAACGTGCCTCTCTATGACAGCATCATTACCATGTTGTTCTCATTAATGCCACCTGTAAACCTGGCTTCATTTCTTTTCCTCCTCTATAAACCATGTTTTCAGTATGCCTTCCAAGTAGGCATTTAACAAGAAGAATTGTGTACTAAATGTTTTTGTATTTCCTTAAAGTTGTCTATAAATGATAAAGGAAAACCTGATAAAGGAAATCCAGATTTGTATCTTACCAACACGATTTTATCTCCCTCTTCTGCTGAAATATGTCTCTGGCTAACAAGGCATGTATTTTGCAATCTACCTTAATAACAGGTTCTTAACTTAATTGAAACATCAAAAATTTCTATTTCTGAAATTAGTTTCTGATTTGGACTAAACTTACCAATGCAATGACATCACTATAACACCATTGTCATGAGCTAGTAATTTGTTGATCACATAATAAAAACAAACTTCTTGAATTTTTCATTTAGAATAATACTCACTTACAGTTATGCCATTCTTAGAGATAAAATTCTTCACATATCAGTCACAACTACTGTTAATATAACAGCTACTGGCCAATAAATACCATCACTTAATAGTTTTCAGATGTAGTCTCTGCAGTCTTTAGCATACAGAAAAGTAAGTATTCATTGTTCATGCATTACAAGTCATCTAATTCACACTGGTTTTCCTTGGTAGACTGAAACTTTTGCAAACAAGACCACAACAGAGAGCTGGTTTAGGTATTCAGATGAATACTTACTGTGCCAGGATCCAGATACTTTCATGTTCGTCTAGACTTCCACAAATAAAGAATAATATCAATCAACAAATAAAATAATTTTGCTCTAAGACCTATTATTGCTCAGAGAAATCTTGACAGATTTATTTTTAATCCATGTATTGGAAGGTATAGAGACTAAGGAGATCTCTATGAATTTGTCTGAGAACAGAAAAATGGATGGCTCCTAATGCCAAATTTCTAATAGGAAGACACGGTTACCTTAGCTCCTAAGCTCACATGTGCATGCAGGCTGTGCTTTGAAGCTGTCTTACAATTCCCCTTCCTGTGCTTCAATTCTGTGCAAATGCAGCTAGGTTGTGGAGGCTAAAATGGAGCTTCAGTGAGGCTTGCCAAACTCACCACCCTGGCTGCACGCTCAAGACTGTTCAGTACCACCTCCTGCAGCTTGGACTGAGGCAGTTCACTTCCTTAAATCACCTCTTTAGTGCACACATGCAGAGGACATTGTGTGGAGGCACATTTGCCTCACATGACCACTCACACGACTTCTGTTTTGTCATCAGCATGACTAGCAAAGGGAAATTTGTTTTTTCACCTCTAGCGTAATTTTGGAAGTTACCACAACTGAATGCAAAATCATAGCTGCTTGGAGGTCTAGACTTCAGCCAAGAAGATATCCGTAACTTTAAGAATCCTGTTCCAGGGTCTTTCCCATGCTAGCTTTACCTCTATCAAACAATGTACAATTGAGGATTTTCCAGCAGGATATGATCTGTGGGACACTGTACTGAGGCTGCAAAGAAAAATTTCTACGCTAAATAAATATAGGCAAGGGTCACCGGGTTCAGACGCCTTGTAAAATTACTTTACTACATTTTGAGCAATTAATACAACCCTGAAAAAAATTGTGTAGGACTTGTGAACTGGAGAGAAGCCTGCTTCTGAGGCACTTGAGATTTTGCTGCAAAGGAAACCAAACTGGGATGAGTTTTGAAGGCATAAAAAAAAAAACCAAACCTTTCCAGGCTGCTTGTTTGCACTGGCATGCTGGGAACCGAGTTAAACAAGAGAAACCAATGTTACTGTGGAGATGCTGATCTCTTCTCCCAGGGATCCAGTGACAGGAGATGAAGGAACAGTTCAAAGCTGCTCTAAGGAAGGTTTGGATTTGACGTTGGGAAGCACGTCTTTACCCATAATGTGGTGAATCACTGGAACAGGCTTCCTAGGGAGGTGGTCAATGTCCCGTTTCTGTCAGTGTCTAAGAGGCATCTGGACAATGTCCTTAACAACATAGCTTAAATTTTGATGAGTCCTGAATCATTCAGATGGTTGTAATAGACAATTGTTGTAGGTCACTTTAAATTGAAATATTCTAGTCTATTGTAATCTAGTCTATTTCTTTCCATTCTGTTTTATATATATTCAAAAAGAGGGTCTTTTTTCCCATTGAGAATATGATTTTTGCCCAGTTATAGACATCCAGTCTAATAAAGAATTGTTGACATTTTTCATTTTTTAAAATAATTGACCAACAGTGATCTTCACACATACAGCAACTCTTACTAGTATATTCATCATGTGTGTGCTTTGCCTGCAAAGATTTCCGAGTGTCTCCACATTATAAACTTCTTGCTTTACTTTTCTTTTAGCTAAGAGCCTCTGGCTGAGGATAATATTTTATGTTTTGGATCGCAATCTACTGTGTCCATGGATCATGTGTGCTGCTTTTGTCATAATCCTGTAATCAACACACTTACACAAGTGTTTTATTAAATCCCCTCATGGTTGTTGTCATATTAGTAGTGTATAAATATAAATGTGCTGATGAAAAGTAGTTAATTTCAGATAAGACTGAATTAACACATATGTGCAAGAAAAACATGGCTTGTTTAATTTGGACTCTACAGATATTTAACTGCTCAAGAATTACAATAAGTGAGAGATTGTTCTCTAGTTAATATTACAGGCAAAAAAGTCTTTAAATGTTCTTCACCAGAATCAAATCCAAGTTCATTCAGAGGCTGAATTCAGAGAAGGTGAAGTTTATTAGAAACAAAACTGTTCAGAAGGATACACTCAGCAGCAGCCCCTAGCTCTTCCCGTGGGTGGTTACAGCCCTGGCCCACTGGACAAAGAAACAATTGACACCGATGAGCTGATCAGGGGTTGTAGCCCTTTCTTTGGTCTCTCTAAAAGCTGTAGATCTTTCCTACACTGAGGCACACAAAACTACCCCTAAGAATCAAGTGAGGCTGCCCCAGTGTAGAACAGAGCAGGACAATCCCCTCCCTGGCTTGGCTGGTGATGCTGGGCCTGATGCTCCAGGACAAGGTTGACACTCCTGTCTGCCAGGGTGCTGCTGACTCATGTTCAACTTGTCACCAGCCAGGACCCCCAGGGCCCTTTCTGTGGCACTGCTTGCCAACATCTCATTCCCCAGTCTCTCCATACATCCAGGGCTGCCCCACCCCAGGTGAGAGTCCAGCACTTTCTCTTGTTGGACTCCATACAGCTGGCGATTGCCCAGCTCTCCAGTTTGCTGAGGTCTCCCTGCCTTAGAAGGAGTCAGCATTTCCTCCCCATTTGGCATCATTAGGAGGATGGAGAAGGTTAGTCTGTAGGCCCCCCATGTGTGTACGAATCTCCAGTGAGCCCAGAGTCATTACTGTACAGTATCAAAGGAGGCTAACTGCCCAAGACTTTTCCTTATTCTGTCATTTCCCTTCCATCCCCATGTATGGACCCTGGAGGAAGTTCACATCCCATGCTCTTACAGGAACTTCAGAATGACTTTTAATGACATTTGCTGCAATGGCCTTTATGTAGTTTAAGAACTGTCATAATGCAGTGTACCCTAGAAACCCTCTTTTCTGCTCTTAGTCTCACTTAAAGAGTAGAGAAAACCCTTCCAAGTAGAGACAACCCTTTAGTCACACTGACATTATCATCAAACATGCTGCAAGCAGAGGGATGTTTAATCTATACCTTTTGATTTCGTTTTCTTGCCTCTCAAGTGTGTAAGGTTTGGTATATCTCCTAAGAAATAAGATCTAAAATTATTTTGATTTGAGTTAGAACTGTTGCTAAGTAAGGGAATGACTTTCACCATAATTTTTGTTTTGCTTTACTCTAACTTAATTCTTAAAACATAAATCTTATCTGTACAGAGACAGACTACCTGAAATATGTCAGTCTATAAACGGGGAAATATTATGCTTATTGAGGAGGTACAACTCTGGATATTTATACAATATTGTCCCAGTTATATCAAAAGGTCACAGATCTAAAAGCTTCACATTTTCACATCTTTTATAAAAAGTCTGCAACTGGTGAATTTTTAGTGGGGGGAACAAAGCTGAATTCAGGATCTGCCTGGATACATTCTTTTCCTTTGACAAAGATGTCGCATTTTGTGATTCCAAAAATACATTTGTATTACAAATACTCCTCAGGAGCAACTTTGAGCATGTAATAAGTATCAAACCATTTAATCACTGATTTTATTTGTGTCTATACATTCTTTATGGCACCTCTAGGACAAATTAAAATTTGCCATCTTTTGAACAGCAACTTGAATGGAACATGTCATCTTCTCTTTGATATACAGTAGGTGAAATGTGTGTAAAACCAGGAGCCAGAGAGCTTGTTAAGCCTACTGCTTCCCTGAACTTTTACTTAATCTTATTGCTGAGCTTGTAACCATGGCGGTCTTTTAACACTCTAAGTTGCAACAAACTGAAGTGTGAGGTTTCCAGTAAAAGTAAATGAGTTTGGTTTCTCCCAGCAACAGCAGCTTTTCAAATCTTGCTTTATCATCCATTCTGCTGGTATTTTTATCTGACCAGGGATGACATAACTGTGCAGGCTTTGCTTTTTATCCCCTCTTATATTTCAAGGTTTTTTTCTGTCTCAGACCTGTCACTGACAATCCTTTTGTGTTTTCCTTGGTGCCTCAGAGGTTTAATGGTCAAGCGCAGTAGCTGAACCTTTAGAAATTTCTTCTGTACCTCCGCAGAGACTGCTTCAGTGAGGGCCACAGAGCTGTCACCATGAAAAGTGAGAGACCCCTGTGGTTAAACTGTCTCTGGTGTTTTTGTTTCTGAAAATGAGAGCAGAATGGGTAAATGGATTTCTTTCAACTGTGCAGTTGCCTTACAGATGCACATGGTCTTCTCGGGGTTATGTAATGGGGTGATGACGTACAAGGAAGTTGGCCAATTCTCCTTGTTTTACTACTGGTGATTTGTTTGATGAAGGGCTTGGTAGTTAACAACTTGAAAAAAATCAATCTTTTTCAAGCCTATTAATGTTAAATACTTTAGCATCTCATAGAAGCATGTAATTTAAACACAATTAAACATTTATTAAGTGTCAAATATCAATGAATGATTGATGGAACATTCACTAATTCAGTAGAAATCTTGGGGCTACTGTAATGACCACAGTGAATTGGAAATTCACTACAAATAAAATGTTTGGGGATTTTGAGGCATTTTAAAAACAATTTTCCATATAGCTTCCTGTGAACTAAATAGTATTATTTTGAAATTAATATAGGGCCTGCTCCTGCAAATATTCCTATGACCAGTCTGCTAAATGCAATGGGACTATTCAAAAAAAATGTGCTCCTTGAAAACAGTAGCTTTACAAGTTATGGATATTAATCATCTTAAAAATTTATGATGACTTTATTTTATATGACTACCTCTTTCCTTCAGTCATGTGATCATAGTAAATTTCTAAGCTGTGAGAAAAATTTTATTGCTTTTTCCTCCTGACATGATATTAAGTTGCATTATTTCTTTTGTTATTTTGGAGAAGCCTGTTTTATCTAAGCCCAGTTGTTAATGTTTTCACATAATTTGTTGTTCATTTATAATAATTTCCTTTTTTTTTTAGAGAGGCTTTTTTATAATGTTGTATCTTTCAATCTTAAAAGATACCCATTGTACATAACAAGTATAAGGGGATTTTTTCGTAATAGTATAAAAAAGTCTTCTGTTGTCACCCTGCTAACACATAAAAGTTTTCTTAGAAACTTAACAGTAGACACACAAGTTACAGGTTATGTAAAATGAGGACAGTCTGCAATCTTGAAAGAGGTGGTATTTTAATGGTCTTTGGATGAAGATCAAACTAATTCTAATTATCTAGCCTAATCCTTAATTTTCTCCAACAAGAAAAAGATGAAGGTTCTGGAAGGAGATGGTGGGTGTATAAAAAATATGGAGGTGAAAAAATAATTTTTCGCAACTACTAACTGGGAAGTGAGAATTTTTCTGTCTCAGTACTGACTGGAGATTTCTACCACTTAGCAGCCCTGCTAGAGCTTTGAGATGAGCTATATCATTTTCCTGATGCTTTTTACCTCATGTGCGCTGAAAGTTGCCCTCAGGAATCAGCCCCATCTATGACAACTTCTGTGAGGGAGAGTCTGCGGTATCAGGGCCTCACTGCTAATAAGGATTGCTTTGCCGTGCTTGGTTACAGTTTTGACTGAGAAGAAGAGCTGCTTCACATACCTGTTATGTGTTGTGCTTGGCAGCCCCTTGCGCTGCTTTGAACAGTCAGTAGATGGTTAATGGGTGAACGGCACAATGGTGAGCAACTAAAGTTTTTGCAATGTCCTATCAAAAGAAGAAGCTAATCACTCTTATTTATGTTAGTGGGCAGATCAAATGGAAACCTCAGCTCCTGGGTAAAATCTGATGTAATGGATCTCTGCTTAGAAATTGCTTCCTGTCCTTTCTTTCTCTCTCTCAGCAAATTTAAGAACAGTTTCTCAACTCTTTACCTCGATACTTGTTCTCTACACTGATCAAGCCAGTTGGAAGGATTTGGAGGATAAGCCTGTGTGTGGTAGGTGTGAGGGCATCTGAATTCTGCTCTCAGTGTTAGTGTTGGCCCTACAGAGGTACTGATGGAAAACAATGAGAAATAAATGATCGAAGAATCTCTTCATCGTGTCTGAAAGCTGGGGACACAACTGATAAGAGCGAAGAGTTATCACTTTCAGCAGATTCACAGACTGAGTCACGCAGGTTGATATTACAGCTCTTGGAAACCTGCACAGTAACAGGCACCGGTAGAGACAAGCCCAGGTTTCTGAGACTCATTTGAACGCTGAGCAGCGACCAGTGTTCTGCACGTAAGGACTACAAATATCTATAATCTCCACAGAAACAGTGAACACTGAGGCATTTGACAGACAGGTAGCTGTATAGATTCAGAGGCACACAGGGCTGTCAGAAGGGGAAAGACAAGATTTTGACAGATTTGGTGAGAGTCCTGTATTGATTGCAGCTGATGTGTCTGGTCCCTAAGAATAGTTTCATGTTTTGTCTGAGCAGCTTGACAAACGTACAACATTGGAGAGGCTTTTTTTTTTGTTCTTTTATTGTCATTTGAAAATTGCTGTCATACCTTTGGGATTCAAACCATGAGTTGTAAAGCAGCTGAAGTGTGAAGTCATATAAGGAAAGTTGGTGAAGCAGACCTTCTATTTTTCTGCCCACTCCAAAATGTTGTTGAGGGTTTTTGAAAGTGCATGCTGCTGGCAATACAGTTGAGAGGAGGCTGGATGGTTTAAGTGGCTCGTGTGGCTTCTTATTGGTGAACTGACCACAGAAGAAGCCATAGGACTAGTAAGGGGGTAAGGTTTTACTCAAGCTCTTGTTTAGGATATTTCAGACTGGAAATTAATTAAATACCTAGCCCCTGCTTATGTCTCTGATGTGACAAATAGTGGTAAAAGCTGTTTTAGGCCAAAATTTTGAAAAGTTGTTCCTTGGTATTTAGAAACCATCCTGCATTCGCAGTTCTTGAGCAGTGATACTGGCAGGCCAATGCAGTTTGACTTTGCCCACACGAAACCTATCACAGGCAAATGATACTGCCAGGAAAGTGCAGTGCACAATCTTATGTGTGTTGAGAAAGTGGGACCTTTCAGAATGTAATCCAGAGTGACACTTTGATCAAGATAAGTTCACGTGTCTTGAAGTTTTGTTTCTTTTGCTTTCTTTCTTTTTCTTTTTTTTTTTTTTTGGTGGTTTTATGTACTTCCAATGGCAAAAAAACTTTTGTTAGCATAGCTTTGAAAACACTTGGGCTCAAGGGAAGTTTATCAGGAAGCTGTAGTCAGTCAGTGAAGAGCTCACAATAATGTCTGTCTCCTTCAAAAAAGCAAAAGTAAAAGAAAAAATTGTTTTAGGGGACACATGTGAAGAAACCCACGAAAAGCAATAAAAAAACCCCCAACCTTTTTTTTTTTAACACATTGGGACTAGGAAATAGACTAGATACTTTGTATAGCCAAAGGCAGATAAAATATATAAGACCAAGCCAGAGAAAAAAGTGAAATTAAGTTTTTACACCTCTGTTTCATCTTGAAACACCTTTCTTTTGCAGATGTACTGGGGCATCAAATGTTTTGAAATTGAATTGTTATGAGAACCAGTATGGAATAAAATGGCACTAAAATGAGTAGTAAAAAATCATGCGAATTCGTTGAGAGTTTAAGGGATCTCAAAACACAAGTAGCTAAGCTAGTAAAGTGGAATATGTAGTTTCATGACTAAAGCTGCATTAGTGTCACAAAATTAGAAGATTATTAATGCAATGTTAGTTTTTAAGGGAGGTTCCAGGAGACATCATGGTAATGACGGACTACTTGTACAACAAATACTGCTCACCGTTCTTCTGTAAAAAAATTATTATTCATATTAATAAATACTAGACATTAAGCAAGAGTTAAGCAGATTTTGCTCTGGAAAATCTATTGTAGCTCTTTGAAGAAGACTTAAGCACATACACAGGGGATCTGCAGTTGATATACTCTTCTTGGATTTCTCTAAGTTATTTGACAAGATCCCTTCTCAAAGGGTCTTAGAGCAATTCAGCTGTCACAGCATAAGGGGGAAGGCCATCATATTTTTAAATAGCTGGCTTAGAAGATGGAAAGCAGAGAGTTGAAGTAACTCTTCAGTATCTTCAGAGAGGGAAGGTTGGCAGTAGGGCCTTGCAGTATATGTGTTGGGCCAACTTTGCCCATAAATAACCAGGGAAAAGAGATGGATGTGAAGGGGACAAAGTTTACTGATGACAGTAAATGAATCAGTGAAGTAAATAAAAAGACTGACTTTGAAGACATATGCAGGCAATGGGTAATAAAATGGCAAATTACATTTCCAAATTATAAACAGAGGAGGGCAAACTGCGAGTAGGGAATTATTGGGAAAATATAGGTAGATTGTTGTCACATGAGGTTATAAAGCTGTACATTTATACCTTGAAAATTCTCTACAGTATTTGTTCCCTCTTCTAAGGAGTGATAAAAAATAAATTAGAAGAACTACACAAAGATTTTATGGAAGATCCAAAGATACGGAATTGCTTCTGTATGAGAAGTGATAAGAATAGAATAAGGATTTTCCGTTGGAAGAGGAGGGAAAAGGATACCTAAGGAAATTTCCAAACAAACCCATTATATCATAAGTGGAATGGTGGCAAACTAGAGGCGTACTATGATTTGGGGACTTTCGTTTACTCACTTTTTGTACAAGAACCTGCCAAAACCAGGTGACTTTATCATGCCCAAGATTTAAAACAGGAAGAGGTGGATGTCCACAGAGTGCATAGTTAATCTGTGGAGATGCATATGTGGGCTCCAGGGAAAACTGGACAAGTTTGTCAAAGATAAATTAATAATTCGTTATTAATAGAGGGACACTCTTGCTACTGACAAACGACCAAACCGATTCTTTAGGGTGTTAGGAGAACTAATTCATGTTCACTCTCTTTTGGAAATATTTTATGTCAGGAGGTTTAACACATTCAAGTCTTACTGGAGGAATTCTTCCCTTTTTTCTTAACTTATCGTTTAAAAACAGAGGAGCTAGTTGATGAAGTTTACTGTGGTAGTTAATCAGTCTTTTGCTTAAGTTAGTCTCTCAGCAAAACAATCGATCTTACAATGAAACTCCCTTTGAAGTTTGGGAAGAAAAATGGCACAAGACCTAGGTGAAGCCTTTAAATACCTTAATAGAGTGTGTCATGTAAACAGAAAAAAGAAAACCTTCATGGAAGCTTAGAGGACAAGAAGCTTCCCAGCTGCCAGAAAGCCAGGAAAGGGCAGCAGTACCAGTGCAGTTCGCTTCCACGCTGTCCCTTCAATTTCCTACAGGCATGGTGGTATGTAATCTGCAATTTATCTACCTAAAAATTATACATGGAACACATTAGACATCCACTGGGACTGCTGAGAAAGGAGTCTGGCCCAGTCATCATAGTTATTCTTGCAAACAGAAGCTGTCACACACGATTAGATTACCTGTCAGAAGGGTCTGATGAATTACCATGTTTGCATCTTACTCAGAGCGCTGCTTACCTATGAGTAAATACTAGGAGCATTCTATTTGTTGTGTGTGAAATAGGTACGGATGAATCAGTAACATATAATTACTTGCTAAAAACATTCTCAATGTTGTTTTAAATTCGAAATAACTTCCTGTTTGGTCACATGCAAAAACAGCTTCTTAATGAACACTGACATTTGGGTTACTGAGCTACAACATGGAAATTTATAGTTAGGTCTGACTGAAAAATAGTCTATAACTCCCCTTTACTTTTTTGAGAGAAAAACTTTCTGATATTTACACATTATTGACATAAGTATTTGCATATTTTCCTCAAAACATGAGAAAATAAATGTTGATATTAAAATGAGAGTGGGCTGTGTGACATTTTTATCTCTAAAAATTTTCAGTGCTGTGTTTTTGAACATCACTTCTTACTGCTTATTTCCTGTGAACAAGCATTGATTCAGTCAGTGCCAACTCTTCTGTAACAAGAAAACTAGAATTCATAGTGCTGAAAAATGTGAATTAGATAGGAAGGACATGGCCCTGTTTTCCTAAAATTGGCCTACCTATCAAATATCTATCTGTCTGTCTGTGTGTGTATGTGTGTGCATGAGTATCTGATTCCCAGAAAATTAAAGGGAAACTTATGTTTTCCTAATTCTGAACATAAGAAGCAAATTTTATAGCTTATGGGTGCCAAAGGACCATTTTACTGGGATGTAGTGGATCCTGCAACATGGTTAAGCTCTCCACACTGGTTTCATAGAAGTGGCATTTATATGAACAAATTGAAGAATTATGTGTTATCTGATCTCTTTGTACATCCAGGTTCCTAATCTGAATACACAGACATTTGGCCACAGACCAGAAATATTTTCTCTACCAGATTCATGGATTTACTACATTTGCATGAAGCTTTCCTGTACAGGAGAGAGGCATTTGCCTTATGACTATTTATTTTGCTCATATATATTTCTTGAATGGTTGAGGTTGACTCTGTGGTGTGTCTGTCTAGGGAGAGCACAATCAGAGAAAGACAGTTTGGAGAGAGATGTTCATCCCTTTTTAAAGGAATGGGGACTGTTGTGACTTAGAATACTTTTGCTGCAGCTCAGATGAGGAGGTCTGCCTGTGCTTGTCATGGTGTAACATCTTATTCCCTGAATGTCAGACTATCTCTGGAGGATGGCATTTCAAAGCTTCAAATTTCCCTCTCAAGGGAAGTTTAATGCCATGAGAAAACTTGAGTATTGACTCAGGAAAAAAAAAAAGAAAAGACACTTTGTATTTTTCCACAGAAAGAACTATGCTGGCTTGATTTTTAGGAAAACGATGCCAAACAACACAAAAAAATGCAATCCCAGTAGCTGGCAGACCTTTGACTGAATGTGTCTTGCAGGGACTCAACAAGTGTAAAATTGCCACCAGAGTGTGTGGTGGGGCGGTGGAAAGCCCTGAGAGAACATCTCAAATGTCAGCTTTCAGGACTGCAGATTCCTTTCCTCCTTCTGCCAAACCAGTCATCTGAAATAAACATTTCAGACAGAGATGGAGGCTCTTGGGACTCTTGACCTTGGGAGTCTGGACTCCCTGGAGAGCCCAGCTGGGAGCTCATTTGCATGATCAGGCTTCTTTGCAGCCCAATAACTGAGATGGCACAAAGCAGGCAGGCATCTTGTGGAAGTTTGTTGAAAATAAAGTGCCTCTGTGAAACCTTCCGGGTTCAGTGTTTCTATATTTTTCAGTGAAAAACTCGTCACTTAGAAATTTCTTGACCAGCTTTGTCTGGGGGCTGTAGCTTGAGTGAATTAGACATGTACCATGAAAAATGACAACAGATCACAGGACTGGAATGTGGAAAGGAAAACTGCTGATGTTAGAACAACTGTAACAAGGAATTCAAATAGTATTTTCTATGTTTTGGTTTGTTTTAGGGTTTTTTTTAATGGTGCAGTTCATGTTCTTTTTTGTATTTTCATGCATGCAATTCTAAATCACAGTTGATTGCTGCAAAGCAGACAAGCCATATGAATTATGTTCTATATCCTGGATTATTTGGGGATCTTTTTTCAGTCAGGCAAGATTTTGGGTCGGATAGTACAGAACATTTGTTTACAGAACATTTTATATTTTTAAAAATACATTAAAGGAAAATATATTTCGAAAATAATACCAAATTACAATTAGATGTTTATATATAAAAGTAGAAGCATGATTATGAAAAATGTCATGGAAAACCTTAATAGGAGACTGCACAGAGAACCAGCTGCATAACTCCTGTGGGGGTTTGTGACAGAATTTCCTTTGAAAACATTGACCTGCATGTTTTGATGTCAGCTGGCCTGAATACTTTCTCAGTGTGGTTGGAGCCACAGATACTCAGGAAAAAGAGAGAAATCTGGGCACCTAGACAGACAGCTCTATTTGACAAGTAACAGTTAGGTAACCTGTCTACTTAAAAGCTCAAGCTTTGAATCTATGCACACTAATTCCAGCAATTTTGAAGGAGAAATAAGTTTAAGCTGTCTTGCTTGGATAAAAATTTAGAGTAGTTGACAGAGTAACTACCTTAAAATGGTTAATCTATTGCAGGTGTGCCTACACTTGCACATATTTAGTTTACTCAGCAGAGTTGATCCACCTTATAAGCACTGTTGGCTCACAGCTTGCAGGCTCCAGCTCTAACATGGGTTAACATCATGGATTTTATTACAAGCTTTCTTGGCAGCAAGCAGGTAAAAGCAAAACTTCAAAACCATTTTCCTTTGTTGGGAGAACCCCCTGAAGAAATTCAGAGGAAATGGTGCTGTCCATCTGACACAGTTACAGTCAGCCAGCGGTCTAGTGTCTCAGCAAGTAGCACTGCAGCCACTCAGTAATTTGTGCTTCATGACTTGAGGGTTATGAAATAAACTGTATGATATACTGCAAGAGCTGAGTGGTTAAACAAAAGGACTGAATGCACTCAATGCATGCAGGGGTTCATACGGATGGTGTGTCACCTACGCAGCACTTACAAGACAGGAAATGTAGAGCAGATGCTTCTCTAAGGACAGGCTTGTGGTTTTTTTTTTCCATAAAATCTTCTACATATCTATGTTTATAAAATATACTGCAATTCAGAGTCTGATTAAGTTCCAACTAATGGTATATAAGAAATATCATATCTGACTTTAAAGAAACCCAAAACACTGTGTGATTACATCTCTAGGTGTCATCTGACCTACATATTTTCAGATGTTTCAGGGCTGAAAGGAAATGAGCAGTTAAAGGCATTATGTCTGCCAGAATGACCAGCCCCAGTCTACTGTTAGCCCACAAAAGAGCTGTGGGCTGTTGTGACAGAAATTCCTAGCAATGCTGAATATGCTGTGGGGCTGGGCACAGTTGGCATTTACCTTGGTAATGAAATATAACCCTGGCTGACCAGAGCTGCCTTCAGCAGCCTCTGGTGGCAGGGCTTCTCCAAGAGCTCAATTTACTTTGAAGCTGCTCTTTCCTCAGCAGAGTCTTCATGAGAGGAAGACAGCAGCAGTGCTGTTTCTTCAGTAGACAATCCTTTAGGGGGACGACCTTAAGCAACAAGAAAAACAAAAAACCGAAACACACTGCTTTTCATGTGTCGGGTTTCTCCCCAGACACTGGAAGGGTTCACTCTACTGCATTGTACTGCTTTCTGCACCATTATAAAGGGCTTATTTGTAGTTGTCAGTGTCTTCTGTGCAGTGATGGGTTCCTCTGAAAATTCATAACTGTGTAACTGTTTCTCTAGACTGATTTTTACAAAACACAGCTTTGAAAAACTTAGGCTCAAAGGTATAAAAGAGGAAAAATGTCTGTTTAGTTGCCTAATAATGCCACACAAATGTTACATGCAGCATAAGGTCTGGACTGTATAAAACTTCTTGAGAATATTCACATCAGAAGTAAAACACTGTTAGAGAGAAATACAGAACTTTTTACAATTCTCAGAGTGCCTGTGTGTGCATGTATGCCCATGTGTTCCTTATTTCTTCTTCTCTTTATTCCTTGATATAATGCTCAATCTTCTCTCATAGTTTCTACTGAATTTCTGAAAAGCCATTGAAGTTATTACTTTCTCTTGTTCATGCAAAACTAACCCAAAGACACAAGAATTCATGCCTAACTGACAGTTCATTGACATTTTCTTCACCCAACACCTAAGGTTCTGTCTAGAGGCCAGAGTCTGAAGGTCTTTGCTCACTGTAGAAGTTCACAGGGGACTGTACTCATCCAGCTACATTTGACTGCTTGCAGAGACAGCTTTACTCTGAACAAAGTGATGTCAGAAGATGAATAGTTCCATTAGAGGAAAGTTCTTCTGCAGTTAATTAACTTTGCTGAAGCCAAAGTGCTGAACTAGTGTGACCTCAAGACCTCTGTATGCAGAGAGGTTTGTTCTGACCAACCTGGTTATCTTCATGCTGCACCAGGTACTCAGCCAGACAAATTAATCTAGCATGGATTGAAGTACAGCTGGGATACAGATTCCTAACAATTTTTAGCTGATGACTTGCTTGTAAAATGAGAGGCATCTTTTGTTTCTCTTTATCTTAGACCTCTCTTCATTCCTTGATTGTGATTGAAGAGATTGCTCATGTTTCTCTGGGTCATATTTAATTAATAATCTTTTAGAAGTGAACTTTTCAGATTTAAAAATCAAAAATTAGGATTTTTAGAACAGGGAAATAAAATACCCTGTTCCTTATCATCTTTTTCCTTGTGGAAAAGAATACTTAGGAATTTTGAAAATCTAGCCTCTTAGTTACCTAATTATAAACAGCCGAAGTTTTTTATTCTTCTTTAAAAAAACCTAGTCTATTTTTACTCACTAGTTGATGCTATACATACACTTGTCTTGAAAGGGCTCTCATACTTATTAGAAAAGAGAAGATTTACATGTTAAAAGACAAGTTATATTGATAATTTTATTTCCTCTCAATAAAATCTCAGAGAAGTAATATCTGTTTTAGAGCCCCTGGGACAACATCTGGTAGGAGCCTTCTAAGACTTCTAGAGTTCTGCCACTAAACCAGACACTCTTCTTGAAAAAATTAATTAAATCTGTGGAGGTGGAAAACCATGAAATAATAATTAAAAAAAAAAATCAGCTACATTTGTGGAGGATGGGTAACATCTGTGTCTGGTTCAGCAATGACAAAAAATTTATACAGGACACTTGAAGAGTTCTTTCAGTTGGAAAATTCCAAGTTAAAACTTTTAGGTGTTTCTAAAAGGAAAACATTTTTTAATCCTTTTTTTTCATTCATAGGACTTTTCTTCAAATACAGAAAATGTTAACCTTTTGCATAATTTCCTGTGACAGCTTGTGCTACCCTCCATGAATGCCAGTTACACAGAGCACTTTCATAAGTGTTACCTGTCTAGTGCTCATGGAAGTGTTACCTATCTAATGCATTTCTGGGGGTTCAGAAACCCACAGATTTTAAAACAAAAGTATATGAAAATGTCACTGGAGATCATGTTTTTACAGGGAAAGTAAATTTGGGATGAGCATGTGATGAAAAGGATTATAAAAAGAGAAGCAATAAAAAGAAAGTTGAGCAGCGGCATGCTGGAATATGAGAAGCAGGAAGAAACTGTCAGATGCAGGAGCTGAGTCTCGTTTTGAAACAAGGACAGTAAGAAAAAAGTGATGTCTGGCAAAGCTTGTTTGTATGAATGAATCTGCCTCATCTGGCAAGCAAATTAAAGCAGTTTTGAAGAGCTCAAAGATTTGCACTGACCACTTGAACCCTCTTCTAACAACGACATTTGAAGGTGCAAAATTTTGAAAAGAACCCGTACATAAAGTTAATAATACTCCTCAGTGTTACTTGTTGGTTACTGGTTACAGTCCTTAGTGTTATTGGTTTGGATCTTCTTCTGTTCTGTTTTGAAAATTGATATGATAGTTTCAATCATCAAAGAAGGTCTTGCTCTCGCTATTCCATGAAGCTGTGAGGGTGCTGATCTCGCCATTATAGTGTTGTTCATGGTAATGAAATTTAAAATGTTCAAATACGTCCTAGAGCCTGATAGGAGCAATGGTAATGCTTAGCATCTTAATGAGCCAAGCCTAAATTTCTCTTCTACAAAAGAGTTCCACGCATTTCATGGCATTATGATTGCATAACCCTTAGGAGACACAGAAATCACCACTAGACTTACGTCATCTCTATTACAAGGGCCAAATGTTGTAACAGGGAAGGTACTACCTGACTTTGAAAGATTTTGTGCTTGTTTGTTGTTTGGGCTTTTCAAAATGTCTTCAAGGCCAACTGTTTGTAATAAGCTGTCTGAAGAAATTGGAGTGTTCTGGTTTCATACATCCTTGTCTGACTTCAAAATTTTTCTTATTTAATAAATTGTGCCTCCTTTCCTATGCAAAGAAGAATGTGCCCATATGGATGATGTAAGAGCATGTGGTGAGTACACCTCTGCAATCTACAGAAAATGTACCTGGGTTTGGAGGAGAATGTGGAAAATAGTGAATAGGGGTCAATTGTGTCACTGGCATTTCTCTTACATGTGAAAATCAGTTGTAATGAAGGCAACTTTTAAAAGCTGAACGTGTCGCCATAGTAGCCGCTGCCAGTTTCATCAGTGTTTCCTGACCTGTGAAAAAGCATTTATTTCTTTCAGAGGAGGAAGAAAGATATCAGCTCCATGACTGACTGAGATGATCATATTACAGTGATTTTTGACTACGATCTTTCTCTAGATTTTTTTTTCCTATAAATCCATGAGGCTGATATCCAGTCTAAATTAATACAGCATGTTGGGGACTCATATTAAAATTCAACCTAAAATCAGAGCAAGGGCATAATGCTGTGGCAGACCCTCACTGCTGTCTTCTCCTAAATGTCTTGAGTGAGATCCTGAGGCAAGAGGTCAATGGAATCAGGAACCATGGCCAGCCTGCCAAGGACTATGGAAGCAGCTGGACCATTTTTCTGCACTGAGACCAAATGTAAACAGATGGATTTTAAAAACTGTCAGGCCAGTGTGATAATTTTCAGCCTGCAGTCAGCAAATCCTGTAGTAAAGGCAGAGCAAGTAAAAGTGTACAGAGCAGGAGGTGCAGGAGTTTTGCTGAGCTCTGTAGGTACCCATGATTAACCTTAGCTCCTGAAAATGGCTGCCAAGATTCTTCTCCACATAGTTTCTTTCTCCGTGTGTGCAGGGCTAATAATGGACCTTTCCTCCTCTGAAGAACACTTTGACAATTAAGGCTTTTTACGTGAATTTTAATGAATGTTCCTTTACATAAACGCAAGGGCTCCATACCTTAATTTATAATGAAATAGATTCTTCTACAATGAACCAGCGCTTGCTTAGAACTAATGGCAAAGCTTATTGATTTGGTCTTCAAGCATTCCCAGGCACATTGCTCTTGCTGGGGTAAAGCAAATTCCGAAGTATTTTCTGATTTCTCTGGTCTCTGTAAAAGGCGTTGTGTCATTCCCTTTTCTGCGTAACCTCCAGCTTTCTTAATTTCAATCTGCCTGAGGTGTTTGAGTGCAAGAAGTCCCTTTTGCCTTTGGAGAGATTTTCACTTTATGTGGAATGCAATTTGCTGTTTTCAATCTCAGGGGGAAATATGTTTTTATGAGTACCTTTTGTAGGCCCTGATTCTATGTTTGGCATATCATCTAGAAAATGTCATACAAAATGTTTTGAGCTAAATGAGGAGCATCTGCAGCTCTGAAACAAGAGATGGATGTGTGGGTTATAAAATTATAACTGGTTACCAATGATATGCAAATTGCAAATTGTTCATAGCTTGCTTTGAATTTTATTAAAATACTTGAGTACTTTTCTGCAGTCTCTTCAAATATATTCAAATACTTTTGGCCTATAAGGGCAAGATTGTGATGGTTTTATATGGACCTTGGTAAGAATGTTACTCCGCAGATGATCTAACTTATGTAAAAAGTCAAGGTAAACACAGTATGGTTCTTAAATTCATAGACACTCTTCAGGAAATCTCCAGGATATTTTTGAGCGTATACAGCATTTTTTTTTACATATATTGGGGGCAGTATTCTATAGAAAACATGTGAAAAATGTAACTCCATTATGTGGTCAACCAACTATTAACCTGACATACAGTAATAATATTAATACAGCATCATGTTGAAGAATTATCCTTGCTTGTACAGCTTCTTAAAATGAATCTGAGATGATCCTGACACTTAGGGATCAATTGTCTAGCCATTATTCCGCCTTACCACCTCATCTTCCTAGAAGAATCTGTTATCACTGTAAAAAGTTAAAGTTTAACGCTCCTAGCCTGTATATGATGTACCTTACCTGCTCAAGTGTTTGCGTATTTTTTGGTTTCTGTTTTAACTCACAACTATTTTCCTCTTTTCTTTTCATTAAGATTTTGTCCACAAACTGTTTTAAGAATGCTGTCTCTCTGCTGGCTGCTGTGCTTTGAAATATTTCAATAGCTATTCAGCCCTCCTGTAATGCACAGACCCCCAGATTCTTATTAATTAAATAATGAGTAGAAAGATTAAATGAATGGACGAAGAGCAGAAATAGAATTTGAAACTGAGGTCAGATATAAAAAGAAGCAAGTTCAGAGGAGATTCCCTGGTAGGCAGAACGTGTGGATGTCTTTACAAATAAGTGTGTGGTACTATCCCTGTCTTTTTCCCCTTTAAAGTAACTTGTTTATTGTGGAGAATTACCCCTTTGTTCAGTTTCCCCTGCTACACTGAAGACAGGGGATGACATTCTCAGAATATTCAACAAAATGCATGACAACTCAAGCTGCATTACCCAGTGCGTGCTTGCTTTGAGTTCATCACTATTGGAGGCAAAAACATTTCCTTATCCTATTGTAATTTTATATGAAAGCTAATTGGTTTTGCCCTATAAGGAAGACTTCAGATGATTTCTTTCGCTGTTGAAAAGAAGTAGTTAATTATAAATTTGATATTGTCACTCAGCAGAAGATAAAACTAAATCTGTCATCTTGAATGACTGCTTTCCTATCACACATGAAAGCAAGCAAGAGAGAAAAAGAGCTGTTTGCACAGCAGTAGTCCATTTGAGAAGAAAAAAGAAGAACTCGGCTTCAGTAAAGGTATGTCAAACAGCAACACCAGGAGGCATTTTCAAGCATCCCAAATGAAAGAAAAGGGAGACCCCAAACTGATGTAGGCAACATTGCCATAAGCACAATTAGTACAGCTGAATCAATACTAGAGAAATGTACCTTCAGGCCTTGGTTGCTCAAAAGCTTTGAACCATGAGAAAGGTTCTGTACTGGGAACAAAAACATGGCTTATCAAAATTTCAGTAGGACAATATAAGTGCTACAGTCAGGGCTTTTCATTCCTTGTATTTTCAATTTTTGCTACTGTCACAAGAATATTTCTTTCAATATTAACCTTAAATGAGCAATCCAGCTGCAGATCAAAATATATATAACAATGTCCCCACCTCCCACAGTCTACTTTATTTTTGACTCAGATCTGTCAATGAATGGGAACGTCTTTATTTTGTAGTTAATGCATGGTCTATTCTCCGTGACAACACCTGCAGCAAAAATTAATTCTTATTTTATACTAAATATGCTCATTATTTCAGGATTTTATTGGAATAAAACCTCTGAGGTTTAAATAGATAAATGTGTAAAATTTTGTTGTTCCTTCCATAAAAAACGTAAATATTTTTGTGAATTTATTTATTTATTTATTTAAAATGGTTTTTTCTAAGCATGAACAGAATAGGTCATATCATGCAACAGATTAATCTGCGCTCATCCAGGATGTATTCGTGCCTAGCTTTTGTGATTTGTGTTGCTTGAAGAGATTGTGCAGAGCAATATTCATTGCTTAGAGATTGGAAGAGACTGAAAGCTCATCTTGGGGAAAACTCCCCTGTGGAAAGGTTCTTGAAAACCTGTCTCAGTCTGAGCAGTTCTGAAGACAAAGGGAAAAAAGTGGTCCCTCAAAATATTTTTGAATCGGCAAAAATAGTTGCCTTTGATAAAGTTGCTTAGAACCCTTGCAGTGGTACAAGAATGAGAGAAATTTTGAAGGTTGTCAGTTGAAAATAACTTGTGGAAAATGTGTATTTGGGGAACGTGTATTCATGGAAGCATCGAATACTATATTAATGCTCTAAAATTACTTCTATGTGTGGAAAACCAATGTTTTCCTTAGAGAGGCAAATCTATTTTCATACAAGATAATAGAAATTAAAGGTGAAAAAAACTTCATTAGATCATTATATCTGTGCCCTTCCAATTAAGTTATTTTATAAGGTTGTAGACCGAGTTTTCTGAAAGACAGCAATTTTATTCCCACGTATTTTACCTAAAAATTGAATTTTATATTAGCAATGGCACTTTATGTAGTAGTGCCTTTCTGCAAAATAATAACTTCCTTTAATCTTTCTAGGTGATGGCAATCACTAGCCATCCATGCAAATAATTTTTTGGGCATGCTGCATATACATGGGTAACATGTGGAAGACAAGTCTAAAAATACAATCCAGTGTCCTTTCTGGTTTTGACTTCTGTGAATCTGACTTTCTGATGAAAGAAACCCAGACATCTATGTACAAGCAGAAGGAAGCTGTGGTATCTGCGCAGTATTCTAAAAAGAAATTATTTAGTCAAAGTTACTGTAAAGTTATTAATGATACAGGAAAACTCTGTTCCTGCCACTGGTCTTACAGCAAGCTGAGTGGTTAGTTAAGGTATGGATAATAGCCCTGGCTATTTTTTCGTGTGTGTGTGTGTGTGTATTTTTCTCTATTTGCTCGTTCAAAAGTGGGCTTCTGTTCTTCAACAGGTAAGTTTATCACAAAAAATAAAATAAAANTTGGTTGCGTGGGGAGCTGTGCTGTATGTGCTGCTTGGACACCAGAAGGATTGCAACCCTATAAACGCTGTTTTGTGCACCAGAAACCAAATCCTTTTGAAATATCTTATGCACCTCTTCTATTTTAATTAGCACATCTGAGATTAGCTAAGAGATCTCCAATAGCTTCAGCACATCATTTATGCATCTCATAGTACATTTCAGCAAACAGTTTTCAGGTTCTTTAAAGGAGAAATCAGTGCCAGTGACACAGCCTAGGATAAAGCTGAGATTTAACTCTGGTATCCTCAGAGCTTGTATCATCCCTCACATCTGAGGAAAGTGCATGTTGCCGATCCAAAATACTGATGTACAGTTTCACCAAGTATGCAAGCCTGCAGATGACACCAAGTTGGGTAGTGCAGTTGACACTCCTGAGGGACAGGATGCCATCCAGAGGGCCCTGGACAAGCTTGCCAAGTGGCCCATGGGAATCTCACAAGGTTTAGTAAGGCCAGGTGCTGGTGCTGCACCTGGGTCAGGGCAACCCCTGGTGCCAGCCCAGGCTGGGGATGAACAGATGGAGAGCAGCCCTGCCCAGAAGGACTTGGGGGTGCTGGGGGTGAGAGCTGGACATGAGCCAGCCATGGGCACTCCCAGCCCAGAAAGCCAAGGGTGTCCTGGGCTGCATCCAAAGCCCCGTGGGCAGCAGGGGAGGGAGGGGATTCTGCCCCTCTGCCCTGCTCTGGTGAGACCCCACCTGCAGAGCTGCCTCCAGCTCTGGGGTCCCAGCACAGGAAGGACATGGAGCTGTTGGAGAGTCCAGAGGAGGCACCAAGGTGATCAGAGGGCTGGAGCAGCTCTGTTATGAGGAAAGGCTGAGAGAATTGGGGTTGTTCAGCCTGGAGAAGAGAAGCTTTGAGGTGACCTAATTGTGGCTTTCCTGGCCCTGAAGGGATCCCACAAGAAAGAGAGAGATTTTTTACAAGAGCATGAAGTGACAGGATAAAGAAAAATGCTTCAAACTGACAGAGAGTAGGTTTGGATCAGACATTTGGAGAAAACTTTTTTCCTGTGAGGGTGTTGAGGCCCTGGCACAGGTAGCCCAGAGAAGCTGTGGATGCCCCATCCCTGGCATAGTTCATGACTAGGCTGGATGGACCTCTGAGCAACCTGGTCTAGTGAAAGGTGTCCCTGCCCGTAGCAGGGTTGTTGGAACTGAATCTTTCATGTCCCTTCTAATCCAGGCCATTCTATGTTTCTATGAGTGCCACTAAGACACTGCATGGGGGGAGCCAGTCCAAGCCCCTCTCCTGGCACATATNTCTAGGTGATGGCAATCACTAGCCATCCATGCAAATAATTTTTTGGGCATGCTGCATATACATGGGTAACATGTGGAAGACAAGTCTAAAAATACAATCCAGTGTCCTTTCTGGTTTTGACTTCTGTGAATCTGATTTTCTGATGAAAGAAACCCAGACATCTATGTACAAGCAGAAGGAAGCTGTGGTATCTGCGCAGTATTCTAAAAAGAAATTATTTAGTCAAAGTTACTGTAAAGTTATTAATGATACAGGAAAACTCTGTTCCTGCCACTGGTCTTACAGCAAGCTGAGTGGTTAGTTAAGGTATGGATAATAGCCCTGGCTATTTTTTCGTGTGTGTGTGTGTGTGTATTTTTCTCTATTTGCTCGTTCAAAAGTGGGCTTCTGTTCTTCAACATCTAAGTTTATCACAAAAAATAAAATAAAAACCCAGCAATGAACCAGCTAACCAAAAAACATACTAAAAAAATTAAATCAAACCAAAACAGAACACTACTATTCAATTGAGGAAGTAAATTCAAAGTTGTGTAAAATTATCTCATTGTGTCTGAATGGCTTTCTATGTCCACTTGTGACATCCTCAGTACAGCGTGTTATTATTTCTTCTTTGGGAGCTGGAGTACATTGTACTTAAAGACATTCAGCAAAAGCAGGGTAGCTGCTATAATTTGGGTTGGTTTCGTGATACAATTCCCAACCTAAGTATTTAACAGGGTGCATACATTTTTAGGACACAAAATCTATCTTTTTCTCCATTTTATACTTGTTTTTCTGTACGGGTTAAGGATTTCTTCTAAAAGGGGTTGTATGTTTTAGGCTATTTCTCCCCCAGAACTCTAGTTTAATGGGTTATTTGTGAAGCATGTAACTATTCAACCTTTACAGTACCATTAAATCAGGTGTGCATGTAGGCTGGGAGCCGTAGCAAGCAGCAAAAGAAGAAAAGGTCTTTTGTGTGCTATTAAAACATCTCTGAGAGTTTAACACTCCACACCCTGTTTTAGTGTTGATATCGAACATTGTTTCTAGGAGAAAAAAATAGAAGATTTTGATAACCTTTCCCTCCCTGCCCCCACTCCCCCCCCCCACCTNAGCAGCCCTGCCCAGAAGGACTTGGGGGTGCTGGGGGTGAGAGCTGGACATGAGCCAGCCATGGGCACTCCCAGCCCAGAAAGCCAAGGGTGTCCTGGGCTGCATCCAAAGCCCCGTGGGCAGCAGGGGAGGGAGGGGATTCTGCCCCTCTGCCCCGCTCTGGTGAGACCCCACCTGCAGAGCTGCCTCCAGCTCTGGGGTCCCAGCACAGGAAGGACATGGAGCTGTTGGAGAGTCCAGAGGAGGCACCAAGGTGATCAGAGGGCTGGAGCAGCTCTGTTATGAGGAAAGGCTGAGAGAATTGGGGTTGTTCAGCCTGGAGAAGAGAAGCTTTGAGGTGACCTAATTGTGGCTTTCCTGGCCCTGAAGGGATCCCACAAGAAAGAGAGAGATTTTTTACAAGAGCATGAAGTGACAGGATAAAGAAAAATGCTTCAAACTGACAGAGAGTAGGTTTGGATCAGACATTTGGAGAAAACTTTTTTCCTGTGAGGGTGTTGAGGCCCTGGCACAGGTAGCCCAGAGAAGCTGTGGATGCCCCATCCCTGGCATAGTTCATGACTAGGCTGGATGGACCTCTGAGCAACCTGGTCTAGTGAAAGGTGTCCCTGCCCGTAGCAGGGTTGTTGGAACTGAATCTTTCATGTCCCTTCTAATCCAGGCCATTCTATGTTTCTATGAGTGCCACTAAGACACTGCATGGGGGGAGCCAGTCCAAGCCCCTCTCCTGGCACATATCAATTTATGTTGTCTCTTCTGACATTAGCAGCAATATTCTAGCTTTATGCCATTAAAAAGGAAAACGTAGTCTCTCAAACTTTGTACAAAGACAGAAGTACTTGTCAAAATGGGTTCTGAGGTACTGTATAATTACTACGTACTAAGGCCTGAGTAATCTCATAGTTCATTTCTCTGCTTATGCCATGTGATCTGGCACAATGATATAATCCATATCAGGATTTAACAGTTGGTTTGACAGAGAAGATTTTGCCATCAGAGCCAAACATTTTCCTTCTAGAGTTAAAATGCAGGAGATAAACAAAGGCTGACTGTTTTTCCTCATCCAAAATGAAACTAGAGTTCTCATAGAGTAAACAGAATCTAATTTGAAGCTTATTTCTTTGCTTCATGTTGAAACATAGTAGGTTGGCTATATGGCCTGAGTAATTTTATTTTGTGTTATTAAAGTGATGCTATTATAGTCAGCTAGTACTCACCCAGCTATAGAGACATTTCTCCATGCCATTGTGTCTGGATTTAGCTCTTCTGACCTTTATAGGCTATATAACAGAGAGAGAAAGCTTGAGAGACATATCTTATTGTGTCAGACAATATATACAGTAAAGACAAGCTGCAAAGAGCCACCGTTTCATAGCATAAATCTCTTTTGCCTCAGTCAGGTTGGAAATGCTCAATAATTCACAGGAACAACCTTTAATTTACTGTTCTCCCTGGATACCACTGAGGGCTGGTAGGAGGGAAAAAACTCATTACAAAAAGCATCTTTTCTCTATTGGAGAACAAAGATGAGAGCCAAAAGATGCCAAGGATTGGTTATCACTTCTCAATTGCTTATCTCTTGAAAACTGAGCTTAAATCTCTTTGTAAATTATTGTTTAAGGATATGCTAGCAATTTCTTTAATTTTGTAGTAGGAAGAAAACAAAATTGGAGACATGGTTAAATTAATTTAAGCTGCTACTGCTTGTTTTAATATCAGTAAGCTCTGAGGATATACTTTTTCCCTGTCAGACAAAATGCCTCATTCTGCTCAGGTTCTGAGGTTCCTCTATAAGCCACAAATAAAATTTTGCAGGATAAAAGATAATTTGCAAAGCTTTTTCACAAGTCTTGGGAAACTTGTTTGTTCTCTTTGTGCACTGGAAGATTTGCTTATTTCTCAGGTGGAAAGAAGGAAAGGGAAAGCACAAAAATGTCAAATATGGGGAAAATGAAAGCAATATAAACTGCTGTGTCTTTTCTGTCAAGCAAAAATACTATTTATTTTGTATTTACTTCCTCTCCTGCTATGGTAAGTTTCTTGTTTTTAGTGACATCAGGTGCATTTGACATTGTTTAGGAGATGGAGGCATGATTGCCAGTGTTAAAGCCCTGTGTTTTTCAGTGCAGCTAGCAATGAATATCTGTAGTGTTTAGGAATACTTCAGTTACTGCAGGTTCCCTGGGCTTTATTGAAAAAAACACACACAGCCAAAACAGAGAAATTTGCACAGCATGAACAAAGACAGCAGAGGTGGAAAGCACACTGCTTCAGACCATGGCTTCTGGTTGCTCAGAGTCTCATTCACAATGCTGTGCCCTTCCTTGAATAGAAAGTCATTTCTCAGTTCTTAAGAAGAAAGGCTTTTCCTAAATAAATGCTTAGCATGATATTTCAGAGACATTCTGAGAGTTCCCAGAGTGTTTCAGGTAACAGACACTTGAAGAAAAGCATCAAATAGTGTATTTGTAATCCCTAAGTTGTCTGAAAGGACATTAGAACTGGACTGGAGTGTACAGAACAGAGAGAGGTGAAACAGCAAGCAATATCCGAGACAGTCTTGCTCTGATCTTCCTCTTTCATGTAAGAAGTGTAACCTCAAAATCATCATATTTTTTCCATTGTCAAAGGAGTTTCCTTTTTATTAGAGACAATTCACTGAACACCTTAGTAGGGAAAGTCTTTAATCTGAAGATCTGAAATAGAAACATTTGGAATTTGTCTCCTTTAGATCAGTAATGTGTTAGGATTTCACTAGTACTGTACATACCCTGTTCACAGTTAGTAGAGTTAATGAAGCTTTTGTTTTATACATTTTTGGTGATATTTTTATTCCAATAGTTAACAATTCCATTCTATGTTTTTAGTATACGTTTTTAGTTTTATTTGGATAAAATTTAAATTTGCTTCATTTGGATAATATTAATTTCAATTTTCAGTCTTTCTATTTTTGCTTATGCTGGAAGGAGTTGTTGAACACCCAGTCTGCTTCTTAGTTCTCAGGCCTTTGTGAAAATTTTATTAATATGGCCTTGCTACAACATATAACACTGTTGTCATTGTAACTATCTCTAGATGTACTGGCAGGGGATTTAAGTCCTATTTCACCTTGTCTTTGGTATTTCAGATTATTATGGTAACTGGGTCTGTCTATACTTAAATGAAAACAGAGAATTCCACACGGTGTGAGCAATAGATTTAGGTTGTCACACATGTTTTAACTGACAAAGGGATGCTGAGGCAACGTTTTCAAAATTAGGGTGCTGATACTTTTTCATAAACAGAAAGTACAAGTATTATTTAATTACTAAACCATAGTTGCTGCTGCTGTTATTATTGCTGCTGCTATTGTTGCTGTTATTTTGAAGATTCTTGCACAATGAGTGAAATTACTGTTATACCACTGTTTACCTGGCCTTGAATCTTTACTCTGAGTGGAGTTCCAGTGATATGAGTGATACGATGTCCAGACCTCGTGGAAGTATTGCCTGACTTTCTAAGTACTTTTTTCCAACTGATTCAAAAATTTAGATGCATCACAGATGGTGCATCACACAAACTCACCTTTCTTCTTCTTCAAAGGACTTGGAAGCAATAACAGGTTATGTTGAGTTGTGCTAGGAAAAGCTGCTGCCTGCAGTCATCATAGAAACCTTGAATCAAATGTTGGAAAAGACCCTTAAGACCACTGAGTACAGCTGTTAACTCAGTACTTCTAAATCCATCACTAAACCATGTCCCTAAGCACCGCATCTCTGGGTCTTTAAGTACCCCCAAGAGCAGTGACTCAACTTCCCTGGACAGCCTGTTCCACTACTTGACAACTATTTTGGTGAGGAAATTTTTCCTAATACGCAATCCAAGCCTTCCCTGTCACGCAGGCAGGCTTAATAAACACCCTTCCTGCTGCTGTCACTGGCATAGGGATTCAGAGCGGGTATTCCTGCCATGTTGCTGTCCTGAGGAAGAGTAGGGAGTCTGCCTAAATTATGTACTAGCTCTTCGAGCTGCCTGGGTATTTTATACCTCACAGTGACAGAACATAAAGTTTCTTCTTGCTCTTGAAGTGCATTACTGCTTTTCTGACACACTTTTATGTTGAGGGCACTGTTATCTGAGCAGGTTTTGAGCAGAGCTTTTCATTTTCCCAGGTCATACAGGTTGGTAGGCATTTATAACGGAGTGGTAGAAACAGGAGAGAGGGTTGTTTTGAAGCATCGTGGTAGAGAGAAGATTTGCATTTGTCTGGCAAATGTCATCTTTAAGCAGCTGTGTGTCAGCATGACTGTGCTGGGCTGTGTTAGCACAATGCCACAGTGTCATCCTGCCTTGTATCACGTGGTAACTTTTTATGATAATATATTTATGTAAGTGGATAAAATTAGAGCTACCATTAGTAACAACTTGGGATTGCCTAGATTTGCATTTTTTAAATCTTTTTTTTATATATATTATGCAGTTTATTATTCCTCCTACATATGACATTAAAAGTAATGGATAAAATTTTATTATCAGCAATGTAATGCTATGTTGCTTTACATTATAACTGTTATGTTGTTGCAATACTGAAAAGGGTTATTTTAAAAAGTAAAACTATATTGCTACAACTTAAAATCATAGTAAGTGTATCTATACAAAAACCTGGCATTTTTTAGTGAGAAAACATCATACGAATTAATGTCAGGTCTTGTTTACTTCTGTTATAAAAACGTCCTTCAATTTGTTTTAGTAATAAGGACCAAGAACTGTGGAGATTCCAGATGTTATTACCTTTCATTAAAATGTATATATATAAGTAGTGAATACTGGTAAATGAAAGAAGTCTTTAAAGTATCATTTTTTAACCTGAGAGAGATGCCTAGGTAGGAAATGCCTCGCGTGTAGTATTGTCCCATGATCCTGTTATGAGAACAAATTTCTGTTGAGACTAGTGGTATGGTGGGCACACATCTGTGTCATCGGAGCTATGGCCTCAGATTCACTGCACAGGTGAGGCTAGATGCAGGTCCATCAGAGCTTGAGCATCCACCCCAGTGGAAAATATACACAGCTGGATGCAGCACAGCCCAGCACAGCTCCCCTCCTGTCCTGTGTCCCTGCGTGCCAGACTCATCTGGCTGCTGGATCTATTGTCTTTTGACTCACTTTCTCTACTCTGCTGGGTCCATGCATATTAAGTGAGTTTTGACACATCTGAATCTATGGTAAGGAAAGGAATATAAATCTTTAAAATGTAATCCCCACCCAGTTCCTTAGCTAGACACCTTTTTTTTGCTGTTCTTCACTGCTTGTGGGTTTGATGCATGCAGATATTTTAAAAGTATGCAGGCATATCTGAGTGTGATACATGAGTCTGCAGCTAATGGCCATGTAGATTGTGATGGAAATTTTCCATGGAATATCCGGTCAAATGAATGCTATCACATTCATTGTATGTTTCTTTCATGAAAGAAAGGTGTCCATTTTTACTATTTTTATCTGATGATACCTATTTCTCCCACCTTATATTGTTGTTGGGTTTAGAGGCTTAGACAAAAAATAAGTTATAAAAATTTAAATTCACATCCCTATAGAGAGTTCATATTACCCCTGAGATCTGACATGAGAGTTTGCGTTGCGGTGGCTCAGCCCGCAGAGTTGATCTCGTGGGTCCACTTCCCCTCTCGCTATAGCGAGGGGGAAGAAAGCTCCATCGCGGACCCCGAGGCAGGCACGTCAATCTAGAAGCCCTGCGCTGTAGGCGTCTCCAAGAGGTTGCGCCCTCCCTCGTTCTGGCTGGTTCTGGAAGGTTCTGTTGTCCTTGGTTCCCGATTGGTTAATTAGTTGACGCATATTTATGTACCCTGTTTTACTATGTAATTATGTTCTGGAAAGTTCTCCCCTTCTCGTTTCCTCATTGGTCGTTGCATTGTTGTCCCGCCTTCTGTGAGTTTCATTGGTTATCTGTCACCTTCCCTCAAGCTGTAATTGGCTGGTTGTTTTCTCCGCCTTAACTCCGCCCTGAGATCCTCCCCTGTATAAAAACCCATGTCCCATGCTCTCCTCGCCTCTTTTGGACCCTGCACCCGACCTTGTTCCTTCAATAAACCCGACTCCTGTCCACCAAAAGAGGACCTCCTCACTCCTTTATTCCTGCCGCGTCGCCTGCTTTTCAATCGACTTCAGCTTAGCCCGTGACAACGGTGCGCTTGCTTGTGGGAGCTTTCTGTCCTCGGTTGGACACGTTGCCTCCTTCCAGGGCCACCGGGCGGCCCAGAGGTCAAGGCGGCAACAAGCTTGTGGGGTAAAGCCTGATCCTCAAGACAAAAGATGTAGTTCTCTCCTGATCTTTTCTTAAAATCTAACTTGAGTCAATTGACAGATTGTATTACATTAGAGATAACTCTTGGCAAAGTTTCAGAACTGCTATAGTAACTGCGCTGTGACTGCAGAGACAAGAGCAGCAAGCCTTCAGTTTATGACACTGCACATTCTTTTCTGCAGTGTTTAATTGCACTCACATATTTCCGATCTACAGTTTTTCAGGCCACATTTTCAATGTGGAAAATACTTATTATACTACTAAAGACTTTCTTTTTGTTGATTGATTTTTCAGACTGCTCCTAATTCTGCTCAAACACACTGATAACTGAGCTCTACACTTGGCTGAGCCTCGCTTCTGCACATGATGAATAAGTAAAACATGTTACACCATTGATTGTAATTGCAAACCCAAAGTTTTGCAGATTTTTAATTTAGATTTAATGGACAGGTAACTCAGAATCACTGACACCACAAGACCAACACTTGTATGAAATAAGCTGGTGGCCTCATGATGTGCTAGCCCTGAGAATTTTGTCTAAGATCCCAAGCTGGCCTAGACAGGATTGATTTAGGACTGATTGCCGTGTTTTTCACAGTGTATTACTAATACCTCTCTACGTTCAGCTCCACTGAACTCTAAGAATACACCTTTAGTGCTTGCACTCATGCAAGTGCACTGTTACTTCTCTAAGTAACCTCAGCAAGAAACCGGCAGAGAGTGATAGCCTCCCTACCATCCATGGTAAGGAAAATTAAGTCTACCCCAGCAAAAACCAGCACAGAGACAAAGTCATTTGTGAAAGGTTGAAATAAAACATGAAAAAATCTGGCAACGTTAGAAGCCCTCTTCTTAGGAACACCCAGAACATTAAGTACATAGGGATGAAGGATTTCATCAGAACATGCAGTTGAAATTGTATGATTAATTTTTGGTTACATAAAACTGACTGGTATATTGTAGCCTGGATTTTCTGTTTTCCCTTTGGATTAATTTAATAGGCATTCCATTATTAAGCAAAGTTTGCAAAAGTCAGTCTTTCACAGATTTTTTCATTTCTATGGAGGCAAATGAAAGCTCTTCTGAGAAGTGAGTCTGTGCTTTTAAAAAGAGGTTTTGATGCTGTCCCAGTTAGAGATAAATTAAGTGAAACTTTCTGTGAGGAATGTCCCCTCCAAAGAAGGCAGGTTTCAGCTGCATGTCCCCCACCAGGTCAGAAAGAAAATTCCTTGGAGGAAAGTGAAAGAGGAAAAAACGTTATTTATTTAACAAACACAAGGCACACAGGCACAGGGCAAGAATAATGCTAAATAATAAAACTCCCTCTCTGTGGATAGAACCTGGGTAGATTTTCAGAGTCCTTTCTGTGGATATGGTCTCTCTCTTCGAAGCTGGCCATCTGGCGTGGGCCCCTCCAGGCTGGCTGGTGCAGGGTCTCCTGGTGTGTTCTGGTGTTGTTGAACAGTCCAGAAGAGAAGAATAAGAAACTGAAGTCCCAGGGAAGCAGAGGAGTTTAACTCTCCATCTCTCTCTTCTGAGAAAAGGAGCTAAGAGCCAGGAAAAGCAGGAAGGCGCTTGCCTCCGCAGCAGCTATCTCTGTGTCCTTGGACACAAAACCACTTTGAAAAGTTCATCTGGCTTCTTTTGCTTCTTTCTCTCGGACCCGGTTTCAAAGGCACAGAATGGCACAGGATTCACATCTGGGCATAGAGAAGACGATATGGGATACTCATCATAAAGTCACCCCAAGACAGATGCTATAAGCATAGTTTGAATGCAGTATAACCAATTTGCTCATGTTAAAGGGGTATTACATAACAGCGCAAGCAAATATTTTTAAATAATTGATAACATGTACACCATACTAAATATATGTGGGCAGTCATTGAGGTGTTGGATGTGGACATTCCAAATAAATTATTGTTATTTAAACAATATAGTCCTGTTCTAACAAAAAAGCCCAGCTAGATTGCAACTTACATTACTAATGCAATTGAGACAGTTAAAAGAAATACCCATTCAAACTTGACAGTAGATATAAAAATCACTGCATTATTTGAAAGTCTAATGTTATCCTCCATAGGTTTTGTGTATGTATGAATGCTAATGTTAACTTATAGTCAACAAGATAGCACTGAGTGTCTCATAAATATGCCACCTCATTTAATTGTTGTTTTAAACCACTGCTGTCCAAAACCTCTAGTACATTTTTAAATTTTCTTTCAGGGATCAAAGCCATAAAAAAAGACAAGAACAAAAAAACCACCGGCTACAAGTACCTTACCGCCACTGTTACCTCTGGTGTAAATTTCTTCCATGTTGAAAAGAATGTATTTAGAGTTTTCAATCGTCTGAACTCACCAGAGATTAACCATGGTTTTTGTCATATTCCTTGGCTGTTCATAGGTGTTAGAAAAATGGATGTAGGAAATGTTTACTTGTAATAAAATTCACACAGACTAAGGCCAGGAAAAATTTGAAACGTATTTTGGTATACCTCACACTTCCTTCTTGTCTTTTGCTACCCACAGTGATATGTACTGTGTTTGAAAATAATATGGTTGGAATTTCAGATATTGCTGCAACCTTCCCAAAATCCTCTAGTGTGTTGAAAATAGGAAAGCGTTTTGAAGTGCTTTGCTGGATGTAATTGAAACATCTGGGCTGATTCATTGTAAGCAGAGATATGTGTAAGAGGAAGAACTACTGCTGAGGTTTTGAAGGGTGTGAACCTGATGGACTCTGATGACAATGATGAAGAACACACTAAAAGTTCTGCAGTGGCCCTTACTGCTGCACTGTCAGCAGAACTCCATATATTCTCAAAACCAACGGAGAACTTCAATGCTAATATGTAATTAATTCTCTTTTTCATCAGCCATTTGTCACTTAGTCAGATAGATTTTGAATCTAAAAAACATTCTGGTCATCTCCTGCATTTCTGTCTCTTTTTCAGGCTCTGTGGCCTGCCTAACTGCTCAAGTGGTGGAGTTTTTCCCCAAAGCTAGAGCTTCTGTTGCAAGTAAGTTATGTGAAGATAAATTTCAACTGTAGAGCCAAATATCCAGATCTTTGTAGATGCATTCCTCACAAATATTCCTCAGTGTCTGAAGTAGCGAAGGGTGAGATATGGAAAGCTCTGTTGCTGTCTGCAGTTGCTGGTGCCACTTCAAGATGGGATTGATGGTTTCTTCTGAAACAGACTCAAAACTAAGACAGTCACTGCAGTGAAAGTCAAGTAGCTGTCTGCAGGGCTGGTTGTGACCCTGAGTTGTAGCCATGAGCACACGACAAAACTGTTCTGTTTGTGCAAGCCATTTATTTTACCCTAGGACAAACAGAAATGCTGGAATAGAAAAATAACTTTGGATATGGAAATAGTTTTTTGTATCAATTGGTAAGTCCCATGCACTTTTGACAGTGAGGGCAACAGCACCAAAATAAGGTGTGCTTTGGCAAAAATGAAGTTAATCAGTACGTTTAGGGAAAACCACTATGAAGGAAACATATGAAAAGTTAAACCTTTTACTATGTTTATAAGATATGGTTTATTATTATGATGTTTTCCACAGGACGACCATCCTTCAGACACTCATAGTTTGCTTTGGAATTCCAGGTATTGTTTTCTGCTGTATTTTTCAGAAAGGATGGACAGCAAGGTTTCTCTTCTTGGCCTCTCGCTACCAGAACCTGGAATTCTTCAGAGACATTTTCTCTATTGATGGAAGCTCTAGCCTGCAAATAAATGAATCATGATTGCTATTTAGAAAGTAAGAAGGCATTCTGTGAGGGGAAGAAATTAGGAGTGTATAATCTAGGAGAGGAACCTTGGCTATGTCTAATGTGTAATTTAAATAAGAAAACTAAGTAGGAGAAGTCTGAAGTACATGCAGAATGATAACCCCAGCAGCTCACTCTGTTCTTTCTGTTTTCTTTCTTTAAGCAATCTGGTGGACTGATACGTGTGAGGAAAGAGAAAAACAGTCCAGATACCTTTTTCTGTATTTCCCCAGGGAAGAACTGAAATTATATTCTTTGATACTGAGACAAAAACTCCAATGCTGTATTCAAATTCATCCCGTGTTGGTGTGAAAGTATGCAAGTTTCAGTTTAGTGCCTCAGATAATCCATTCCCATCTGGAGGAACTGATCCTAAAAAAATATGTTGCCAGCTACCTTCACCTGGGCAGCACTCACCAGAGGCAGTTTTTAGAACCTGTAATTCTCTGCGAAGTGTATTGAATGAATACATCAATTTGTTTCACAGCTAAGCAGAGACCGTTTCCTGGAATCTGTTTGCGCTTTTAAATTTCCACATCCTCTCTTCAGGCACTTCATAATTTCTGGCCTGCAAGTATGGTTTGTAGTAATTGAAACTGGTATGAAACTATGCTGAGTCTTGCTATTCAATATGGCTGCATTAGGTGGGTTATTCAGTTAGTTATTTAAAAAAAGGCTAAAATTAATGTAACGTAGATAGCATCCTTTCTGTTTTGCTCTTGTGTTCAATACTTTTGTTCCTAAAACAGACTCATGGTGAAACAGCTACCTTTTTTTGTCAGATTCTTGCCTCACGAGAAAGCAAGCTGTAGAAAACTATGTATGGAATATTCAGCAGAGAGCAAGACAGTGCTGGGGTGGGGAGAGAATTTCTGTGGTTTCATTTGGGAAGGCTGTGCTCCTGCTAAAAAAAATAAACTTTCACAAAACTAGCATGTGGAAGTTTGAGCAAAATAAGCTTTTCAAACTTACCAACTAGTAGGAAGGGAAAAGATCAGAAAACCTGTGGTATTTAGCACTCCCTTTGGAGAGGCAACGTGCATCCAGTGTATAAATTCATACCAGGAGGATGAGTAACCTCTGTCTTCCAGCGGTGTTGTATCAACACATGATGTAATATTCGGACAGCTGCTGTGAACTGGACTCCCAAATCCTTGGAATGCAGTTCATGGCAGCTGTTACCAGGTTTGTTTTCTCCTACAGGATTTGACATTCTCGGAAAGCCTCGACTTCTCCCCTACTGTACGCATTACCTATGGCCACTGCAGCACTCAAATTATGTGTTTAAAGCCAGCACTTCTATTTTGATCAAATTTTCTTGCACTTCACTTTGTCACTCATATTCTGCTGTCAGTGGGGGAATGAAAATTCAGCCATTGACTTCAAGTGCCTTGCTCCCTCTTAAAGTAGAAAATGCATAAAATAAAACACCATTTTTAAAAACCTATCCTTTGAAAATTTTTTTCAGATCACCTCATTCTTATCTCTTGGTTATTTGGGATTTTTATAAAGCATGCACTCTCTGACTAAAACTAAATGAAAGATTTTATGGTTTTTTTTAACAACTCTCTATTTTTATTTAAACCTTCCCTTGCTGCTTCTTGAAAATCATCTCTGTTTAGGCAGGTGGCAAGCTGTGCGTGGTGTGGGTAATTAAGGTGATGATACCTTTTCTCTTTTGCTCCAGTATGTTTAAAAGCTTTAGCTGCATAAATCCAATTTGATAAGTTGAAAGGAAACATTATGAATGCCACAACTTTGGGCTGGGTTTTTAGAAAATACGTTCCCTTTGTGTGTGAGCGCGTGTGTGAGCGTGTGTGTGTGTGTGTGTGTGTGCGCATGTGTTTTAATTTTCCAAATTTCAGAATTACATTAGAATTCCTGACTCCTACTTATTTTTCTCAAGTTTGCTCTCCCTTTCTCTTTTTTTTTTTGCAGTATAAACCAGATGTTTGTCGCTTCTCACCCCCAGCATTTCTGTCTTCAAGTTCACATATTTTAGTTTTAGTTTATTTTGAGACTGTAGGTGAGACAAACTAGAGCAGATGAGGAAAACAGATCTAATATAGTTCACATGGTTTAGGCTTTCAGGTTTTTTAATCAGAAACATGTTTTGCTTGATTTGCTATAACAATGACTCCCTAGCTATAGTGAAGGACATCTCTGTAGACCAGGTTTGCCCTCACACTCCTCAGTATTCATCTGAAGTACAACTGGCAGAGTCAGAAAGTTACTTATAATTTATAATGCTTAAATAACTGAATGCAGTGATTATTTATTCTCTACCTGTGAGTTGTTATTTAGTGGCAATTGTTGTGATAATTCAGGAGAAATACAATGTGGTCAGTCTTAGATTAATTTTTTTCTTAGATTTATAACCACTGCAGTTTTCTCTTATCTTTTCTACTTTCTGGAATATTGACTCTGCTCACGTTACACCCATGTACATCATCCTCTGACCCTGTCAGCCTTCTTGCTTGAGGTGAGAAAGCAAGATCTGATTGGAGACACACATTTGATGATAAAAAATGAATTCCTGTCTCTTGATTTCTTTATAAGATGCAGTCAGCAAGTGGAAGGACCAGTGTAATAACAAGGGCAATGGATTTTTTGCAGCAGAAGTTACACATTTTGGTGTAATATATATAATGAAGTTTCTTAGAAAAATGCTTAAAATCCGTCTTCATCTTTTGTCATTGTCTTCATGAATGGAATGTTTAGTCTTATTTCAAAAATTAACCATTAAGATCATCTCTCTCTGTCACAATATTTCTGTCATGCACCCTTTAGCAAGATAATGAAGCTTTAGGTATTAGAGAAATTTCTTCATTGTTCATACACACATTCTAACATCTCACATTCCTATACTAGTATAGTCTTTCTATCTGGAAAATACAGTGTTTTTATTGGTAGCCTTCCTAAATATGTGAAAGATGGGACAGCAGCAATACATCATGCACAAGTTGAAATAAGCTGCTCTGTTGCTGACTAGGGAGACGTGAGATTTTGATTACACGTGCACAAAAGCCATGACTGAAGTGTCACATTCTTTCTGTCACACGTGAAAGTTAAAAATGAAGTGTGTTTATTCTACATGTAATTAAAATTCTTAGATGTTCTTCTACAAGTTTATACATACATAGCCATTAGGAAGTAAATGTAAAAATGCGATGTCATGGGGGCAAAATAACGATTTAATTCCTCAGGAGTGTATTTCACACTCATGCATCTAGTCCACCAAGACACGGTGTGTTGCAAGAGTCGGGGCCTTGAGTACTCTAATTTCTTTCCAGCATTGTGTATCTCAGTACTATAAAGTGGCCTTAAATACTTACTTTATCCTTTTTAATAACTGTAGTATGTAACTGATTTTTTTGTAAAGGTAAAATCCAATAGCTAGTATTTTTGGGGGTATGATTCTCCATTGTCTTCTCTGTATAGCCTGGCTTCACCCTTGGAAAGTTTAATTCAGTTATTCCAGCAAAATCTTTGCAGCTGGAAAAGCTCTTCATCAGCTTTGATTCCTTCAGACCTCAGCTCCACTGATCCCAGTGCACCAGCTTGCCTTCTGGCTCACTTTAGGGTGGTCTTTGATGTCTGCACATCAGTTTCTTTCTTGCCACCTGCAGTATTAGAGACTGAAGAAAGTGTGCACAGTCACCTCTTTTGCTTACTGTTTTGTAAAACCCTGCCACAGATAAGCTGTAACACTGTTTAGATAACTATGAGAGAATTTAAAAACCTCTTTGGTAGAGGTAATTCAGGAAATTTAATCACTGACTGTGGATATCAGGCAAAACTGTTTTCCCACCTCATCATTGACTCAGAGTCCTGCTTTCCTGATGCACGATACCATCACCAGACTGTAATATCTCTACTGTAGATGAGCATTACGCAGATAGAAATAGTTACTACTGAGCTAAGGATTTTTTTCTACACATGGGAGATAGGGTGTATCAATATTTAATTTGCATATGTAAAAAGCTTAGCTTTGAACGAACCTCAAATTTAGAATAACCTTTTAGTATTAATTTTCTTTGGCTAGAAAAGGTTATTAAATGTGCAATTTTTGTGACTTAGGACTATACCTGCCTGTAAGTGTAACTGCCAAAACTTACATTAATGTGGGTTCATGTCAGTGAGCACTGTGCCCCCGATTTTCTTTAAATCTGATTCCAGGATTCTGGACCATATCTTCTGTACATGTTCACATACACAAACATAGAAGAATGACTCAAAATCCCAGTTCTTCATCTCTTTCTACAGTTCAGCTGGTTTTGAGGCTGATCAGCAGGAACTCTCCAGTAGTGTGGATCACTCCATTAACAATTATATTGAAATTTCAAAAAGGAAATTTCCATCCTTCTCTGGGGATCTAATATTTAGAATATAACACTTCATGCAAGTGAGGGCTGAAGGTTACACAGCTGGCCTTGTGCCTGAAAGATATTCCCAGAGGTTTGCCAAGATGTTTACTATCTTATAATAACAATTTTACATGCAGAGTGTATTTATATGTGTCTCAATCAAGCCAGCAAGAGCTTTCTCTGTGTGACTTGTACCTGGTCCAAACAAAATGAGATTCCATCAGGTTTCACTGCTGGATGAAGTTCTTAGGCTCTGATGAAGTTAGAGCTGTGATTTTTGCACTGAATAATTTCACTTTTGGGGTCTAAAATGACAATAAAATAAAGATGTATACAAACTGCTGCCACAGGCATTGTCAATACAGAAAAGAGAAGACATTCACTGTTCTTGTAACTATGCTTCCACACCTGCATGTTATGGAAAACTGTAAGATTGCTTCTGGTTTCATAATCCCTGCTAGAAATGAGAATTCCAATGAGAATGAAAGAGTATGCCCACAGAAGAGACTTTCTTGAAGTTGAACAATGGGGGCACAAATGCAGTGCAGCAGTCAAGGAAAATCTTGATGTACCTTTCAAAAGAGAATGGCTCGCAGGAGGTAATGTCATTCCAGCTTATCCATTTTACTGTTAGAAGATGATATAATTGTGTCTTATCTCCAAATGACTTTTAAAAAATGCATTTATGACCTATGTCTGGCCTACATCTCTAGCTGTATATGCTGAATAGATATCACTGTATTTATAAAATATTCACAATAACATTCAGAAACCTCACATTTCTGTTTTGATGATCTTACTTAAGGAAACTTTATCAATCAGTGTTAGAATCACACACACACAAAGAAAACCCCTCAGTTCAGAGCTGAAAACATTGTTATTGCGATGTTATCTGTTTTTATGGTTCTCCTTTATCGTGTCTGCAAATCACATCAGCCTCCTTGAGGCCCTGAAGTCATATCATAGAAGGCAATATATTTGATGGTGTATCTGCCATTGAGAGATGGGTTTGGTTAGACAACTCTGAGCAGTGGTTTCATACAGATGAGAGCTCTGTTGGCCAAAATCTTGCTTACTGTTTGAGGTGAAATAGCTGAAAAAGATCAAAGAATAAACTTGATATTGTACTGTGATGTGGAAGTGCTGCTTCTTACACAGTGGGACAGACAATTCTGTTCTTCAGATGATCGTGTTTTATTCTGAATGCACAGCAGATTAATGCTTATTACCTGGCAGCCCCATGGAAGGTTTCATACAGCTGAAGCAGTGCTTCAGGGTAGATTTTCTCCCTCATGAGAAACGCAACCAACCCAATCTTAATTTTTCAGGTTTCCCTATAAAATTTGTTTTCATGAGAACCTCATGACTGTGTCCAGCAAGCATTTGGAGGGGGTGTTTTTTCCTGCATTTTGGTGGTCAGTGAAATGCTGACTCCTTTATTTGGAGTCTAAAAACAGCACTTTATGCAGATATTGGATCCTTCCATCCTTATTGAACTGATCCAACAAAACTTGAATTAGCTTGCACCATGAGACAGCATAACCCTAAAGATGAGCAGGTATCCCCTTAGGATCCTTCAGAAACCTAATTACCATTCCATATGAATCTGTTTATCAAGTAATCCTGTTCCCTGGGGATTGACTGTTGAACATACTTGCACAGAAATAGGATTCTTGTCAGAATGTTCATTTCTACTGTTCTGATTCTAACTACAAAGATAAGCACAGAAAATCCCATCTATTTAAATCACCTGCTACTTTTTGAAATAATTTGCTGTAATTTTCTCTAAATGCGCCTTTTAAACCAGGTGTTGTACATGCTTTTGGATATTACAGTATCTCAGTTCTGAGGAAATTTATTCAGAAATGTATTCACTTAATTCTAGTGAGAGCAACAGGAATAAATCTGCAAGCACTCAATGGGTCCTGGGTGACAAGAAGAGGAGGAACTGCAGTACTCAGTGTACCTTGTTCTTTGAAGTGACATTTTCTTTCACCTGCGTGTCTTCCATCACCACCACAAAGATGAAGAGGCACAGGAAACATCAGTGCTGTACAGGTGGAGTTACACAGAATTTGATCCTGCTCCTCCTCTGCTCCCTGTTCCTAATCCAAAGCATTTGGATCATTTTATGTTTTCACTTTTTCACGTTGCCTCCAGTCATTATACTAAAATGGCAACTAGGAGGGAAAAGGGAAAAAAATCAAACCTACCATGTGCCTGTGCTTAATCTTAAACACCTCAGATTGCATCCACTGATCCTAAAATAAACTTTCTAGTTATGACATATGGCTTTCAACCTAAGTGGGTGTTTTTCCTTTGCCTGAAATAAATAAAGATTAATTTAGTTGATAAAAGTCCTTTGGCGCCCCTGTCTGGAAGAATACCAAACATGTTCAGGGGTATTTTTCTACCAATTACTTTTAAAAAACAGTAGATTTTTGAGGGTAAGAAGGCAAACTAATAAGTAGTATGGCTGCCACATAAGATGATATGACAGACAATCCCCAGCCAAAGGCATGGGAAGCATGGGAAAAGTCTCAAGGAGCAGCTGGATTTCATGTCCTGGGGTCATTTCCTTTCACAGAACAGGCTGAAGACTGTGCTCCCTCATATCACCAGCTGTGTGACCAAGGCAGCACAGATGTGTTTGCCATATTAGGGATACATGTTGGGGGCACAGCAACGTTTTGTTGATGTGTCCTCTGGTGAGAATGTTCTGGTGCGTAGTCTGTCCGGTACCACTGGGTTTGGTAACTTTAGGGAGGCACTTGAACTGTAGGCCACTCAATATTATGACACTTCTAAGTTTGCTTTCTTCCCCTGAAGTTTGCCTTAGGATCTCTTATACCTCAGTGGAGGTGTAATGCTTCATGGATTTTTTGATTGAGAGGGCAGTTATTTTTCTGACTATATGTCAATTAACAGGACTCAAAAACCTTCATTATTATTTTTTCCTAATGCTGATGAGCACACTCTATCTTGCCCCCCTTTTCTTTCAGTATTTATGGCTTATATGAAAAGTCATGGCCCACAGTCGGAGGTTACTTTGGGCTGAAAACAGGAAAGAGCTGGCCAGCTGCAGTGTGGGGAGGGATACGCTTTAGAGCAAGTTGCTTGCAGCAGCAAGGACTCCATTTAGGTCTCTTTCAGACTAAAAAGGGAAAAGCTTTGTGGCCAAGTGTCTTAACCACCCAGTACAGCCACCTGCCTGCCATACTGAGGTCAATAGTCTCAGTTTCAGAGAATGAGAAAGGTAGTTTTTGAGCACAATGAATGAATTGAAGCTGGTTGTTAAATGTTTTGTTTTCATGTTGCTGAGGCTGACTGGATGGCATTCAAAACCCTTATCTTGGAAAAATGACTCCTTCGGCTGGATGGATTTCCATTTATTTATTTCAGTAGTATCTCATGCATAATTTCTAAACATAACTAAAAGTGGGCTCAGCAGTTGTCTTAGCTCTTTTGTGCTTCTCATCCTTATCGATGAAGGCATTCATTAAGATTCTGATCCCCTTTATGGCAAATATAAATAAAATCTGACAAAATTTCAAGTAAATCCTTTAGTGCTGGAAGCTGACAGAATAGGGCAGAAATTAATTTTATGCATGAAAAATCTCATTAAGCATATCCCTGAAATTAAAGCAATTGGCATCAGAGCCCATGGTGTATGTTTTTCATTGTTTCGTCATCACATCCACTCAGCCCTTTCTGTTCATGCTGTTTATGTGAACAATGTTCTCCTTTGCAGGATCTCTGTTAGTCTACCCAGACAGTATGAAGGTCAGAGGGATCTCAGGGAAAAATGCCCTTCTTTTCTCACGTGTGATGAGAAAGTTAATACAGATCAGCTGAAACAGCGTAGTGCTCTGAGCCATTTTTTCCCCCGATACATCGCAGTGACCCGTAGAAGCTACACAAGTCAGAAAAAACCCAGAAAGGTCAATCAGGACTCATAAAATCCATTAACTAAAGTGCAGGAAGCATTGCTTTTAATTAAATTGTATTTCACAAAATAAGCAAACACACAATCCTTCAAGATGCATTTGCAAGGTATTGGCTCCTCTTCTCAGAACACTCTAGTTTCTAATTTTAACAGCAGGGAATGTCCTCCAGGTATGAAGGGGAGATAATCAAATGAAGTGGGAGATTTGAAAAGGACAGAAGAAGCACTTGCTAATTCCTCTACATTAAGAGCGGAGGAGCCTTTATAGCTTTGTAGAAATACAAACATTGCTGCTCTTTCTTTTGGGCCAGGGGCTGGTAATTTTGATTAATAGCTGACTGGCACTAAGGATGTCTAACCAGTGCATCTTCTATATTTGATTCTGATAATTTTAATATCAACAAACCCTTCAGAATTACCTTTAAAAAAAAAAGTAAGTTATATCTTATCATGAAGAGGGATTTAATCTCCTGCTTAATCCATATTATGAAGGTCTATCAATTTTGTTTTTATGTGACATGCCAGCTACAATGAATATTTTATTAAGGAATAGTTGTGTCCCCTGTAATCATTTACATAAGTATGTATCTGACTAGTTCAGTAACAAGAATCTTCAATTTTTAATGAAGTAGAAGTTAGTAATACAAGTAAATAGATGTAAATTGTCATAATAAGAATTTAATAATTTTTTTTTATAATAAATATACATTGTATTCACATATGCACAATGAATGGTACCACATTATGATTTCAGAAAGGTAGAAAACCATCTCACTCATGGCTCTGACTCTAAAGTAAGAACAGTAGAGCTTGGTAGAACTATGAAAATATTGCCTCCACCTGCAGGGTCAGACATCTAAGATATTTGTGCAGATGTTCCTGAAGCACTGTCGTTAACAGGATAGTGTTTTAACATAAAGTGGTGCTTCATCCTAAAGAGATGTGGTGCAAACTCTCTCCAGTTGCTCGGCTGAGTTATTAGTGGCTCAGCAGTCACAGTATGGAGGCTGAGACAGGTGACTGGCAGTGACCTGAGCACCCATTTGAAACTGTGTCATCTCTGAGACATGCTCTAGTCACGTTATGTGATGGCTGAAATCCAAAGAAAAGTGTAAGGTTTTTTTTTTTCTCTTTTGTAGAAGCTCAGAAATCCGCAGTTATCTCTAGGTATGAGAAAATAATTAGAACAGTGATAGACTGAAGTCCTTTCACAGTATTTCTGACTATCACTTTTAATATCTCTTTATCCAGATTGGGATACCCTTTGGATTTCGTTATCTTCTTCTTCTTAATGATAATCCCTTTTTAAATCATGCAGCTCCCTTATGGCTTGGGCCATGTGTTAATCCTGCTGCTGGGTTTGCCCTTTGTTTTGCGTAAGGCTAGAAGAGATAATCTCCTGGCTATTAACACCTCATTTGGGTCTGTCGGGGAAACCATCTAACCAGCTATTATCCATAGAACTCATTAGGGAATTAGCTATTTATGTATTAGTGAAGAGATTTTGCTATGCCGTAAAACCTAAAAATGCACTAATATGGGGTGCTGTCTGTTCTTGAAAATAAATTTCTGACATTACAGCCGAAAGACAAATATGAAAATGCTGCTCATCCAATTCGAGGAATTCACATTGTACGTTATTTGCTATTTTGGCACCTCAGTAAGGTAATTCCTCCACTCCATTCAAATAACCACACCAGATGCGGAAAGCATGCCAATAGTTTAACATCCTTAATTAAGGAGTATTAGGCTGAGTTTGCTGTATTTTATCACATGATTTGGGCTAGAAATTGCACGTTTATCAATTAGTGGAAAGTGATTGGCCAGCTGTAAGACTGATTTAAAGTTTGCCTACAAAAGGGTTTCAGAATCTCATTCTCTGTGTATGGCTATTTTCACTTGAAAATTACTGATACAATGTACCCTGTAATTAAGGGAAAGAGCATTAGACATTGACTATGCATTCTGCAAAAGGCATTACTAAAAAATTCTAAGGGCTCCATGGCTTTTTCCAGATGCATTTCATAGGACGTTTTCTACATGTTCAAGCTGCCAAGTTGGGGAAAGGTCCAGTAGGCGGACATTACGAATCCATTAGGTCTATTATTTTTCCCCACATTGCATAAATTCAGTTTTAATGATCTGACAGAAAGGAAGAAAGTGTATGAACCTGACAAAATACTTTTTTTTTTATTATTATTTGCAATCTAAAACCATAATGATCATTTAGGCAGAGTCTGCTCAGGATAAAAGGCTCATTAAAAGCTTCAGGTATGAAAACTCTCCTGTGTGAAACTGAGTCCTGCTGAGAAAAACCTAGTGTAACTCCTAATAGTTCTGCTGTGCTGCCAGACACTTCTCTTTTACTCAATGTGCACCATGGCCTCCTGCAGCCCCTGGGGACCCCAATTTGTGTTCCATCTCTGAAGCCGAGATTGTCACACTTGCAGCAAGTGCAGCCACAGAAAATGGGACTGCAGTAATTGCTTAAGTCAGCCCAGAGTGTATATTCTCTTGTCAGCAGACACTACCAGCCTAGCATTTAAGTAGCTGCACAAAGATATATATTAATCTTTTATTTGCTTGGTCATCATGATTTTATTAATTAGCATGTGCAGCAGACTCCACCAGCTGTCACCCGAGTTTGCCATCACAGTAATTTCCCCACTGGAAAAATACAACCGCAACAGTTTCTATGGTTTGGCTTCATCCTGTTGCAAATACAGTTCTAAAGTATTTTAGAATACTTTAATAGTTTACTACTATTTTACTAGTAAACTTTGCATCCAAATACCCTTATGTTCTAGGAGGCAGAAACAGTAAGAATTTCAAGATAATATCTCCATGACAAGTCGTGGGAGTGGAAGCTGAAATGAATGTTCTTTCCAAATTTTTGCTCTGTCACTGTAGCGCATTGTGTAGGCAATGTCTATTTAATTCAGCTTACAGCCGCTGGTCATGCCCTCTTCAGACCTGGGAGCTCATCACATACAAAGGTAAAAGAGACATATTTCAAATTTGAGCAAAGGTAAAAGAGGAGTAATACTAATTCGGTTGCTAGGATCTTCATCTGACCACAGGAGGGCAGGATTTAGGAGAAAACTTAGTGGTGTCTTAAGATAAGAGAAGATGAAATGATAAAATATTCTGATGCTACACCACTATTCAAATATTGTTTTGACTGAAATATTGCAAAATATTGCAATAAAAACATTTTCATATATCCACAGTACGTCTTCCTGGTCTCATCAGTCCACATTAAACTGTGAAGTTCAACACCCCAACTTTAGAGAACACTCGGACATAGAGTAATGCCATATTTGGCAGCATGTTACACAGATTACTGTAGTTATCAGGGTTGTGTGTATGTCCTAAGACTGATCTTCTCATTCCTGCCATTTCAAGGTGAAGGAAATGATGCAAGAATTCTTGTTTTGTAAATGTAAATCTCCAAACGGGTTAATTAGAGCTGGTGTGATCATTCCTACTCCTTTCCAGATGAACTAGGTAACACTTTTATCTTCAATGTGAGCAGCAAGATCAGCCACCTCCCACCTAAGAGCAGCGACCGGATTGCATAAGTTCTCCTCATTTATTATCCTTTACAGTAGTGTTGAAAAAACCGTTTTAGCCACTGACTTAAGGTCATCCACGTATTCCATCGATGATATTGGCTGAAGCTGGCAAACACAGCTTCTCACCTGCTACACCCCGGGTGGGAGCAGTGGTTCCGCCTCTCTCCTGTATTGAAAAAGAGGCACAGAAGCTGACATCCCTCAGACCTGATGGGATGTGAGTGCTCCTTCTTCCTTTCGGTCTCTGTGAAGAAATGAACAGCTCAGCTTTAAGTCACAGTGTTTTGGTCTGACATAGAGGGAAGAATTCACCCCTGTGCACTGCTTAGGGGCTGTGATTAACAGTAGCAAAGCTGTTGTGCTCCAGTATAGCACAAAGCACTGCTCATTTGAAGTTAACGAGTCTGAATTTGTGCTGAAAAGGAGGGAAGCAGAAGGAGCAGCACTCACAGTTGGAGTCAGCTGAGAGGCAGCTTAAGAAACTATTTCTCCTCAGCTGTAGCTGGTTGTTATCCTGGCTTCTGACATGGGTGCCCGGCTGCAGCAGCATGAAAGGATGTTAACAGATGCTCACACCTCGAGTTGAGAGTGAGTTTGGTGTGCTCAGAGGTAAGCTATGACTAAGCTGGAGATTGTGACCTCAGCTGCCTTCCTGTGCTGGTGTAGCTCCTGATTCTCCATATCACAGCCTTCTAGAGTATACCGTGCTGCTTATGACCGAACTTCCTCCTAGCTGAAGCATGCGCTTGATGGATGCTGCCGCTTCAACGCTGTTACTATTTTCTTTTGTAGGAGAACTGCAAAAGAGGGATGAAAAGTATAAAATGACAAAAATGCAAGGGTCTGGATAAAGACCCATCCTCTGGAATTCTACCTGACCTGTGAACAGTTTTCTTAGGAGGAAGGGGGAGGATCTTATTAATGACCAGAAATTATTCTGTATAGCAGAGAGACAAAAAAGGAACATTGTAGTTGTTTTGACTCATTCTTTTTTACACTTTAGCATTAAACAGGAAGTCAGACGAGTTATCTACTGCCAGCTTCTGAAATCTAAACAAAAACCCGAATTCAAACCTAGGTAATAGCCTATGGACTATCTGCCTGTCTCCTGCCTCTAAATATATATATGTGAAATTAAGGCACAAATTAGAAACTAAACATTTCTAGTTTTCTCATGGTGAACTAAGGAAATAGCAAAAGGTCTGGACAAAGAAGACAACTTGGAAGTGAGAGTGTGATATTATCAGTGAAAATAGATAATGATTACTGCAGACTTTTGCAGTACTTTGATATTTGGATTTTTTGTAATATTTGTACCATTTTGAAAGCTTGAAAACCATACTCTAATGAAGAGTCTGGTGAAATAATCAACTGGTATACATTGCCAAAATGCACAGACAGATTGACCTGAAGCTTTTCAAGCATTGCAGAAAACTAATATATGGTATGTAATGTCTTGGAAACAGAATACAGAAACTTGCTGTGAACACTCAGCCCACAGTAGCTTTGGCAAAACCTAAAGAGATTTTAGGACTAGTGGTTAGTGCAGAGCTGAAGAAGCAACTCTCCAAATTGAGAAGAAAAATATGAAAGTGAAAGGGGAAAAAAAAATTTAAAAGTCTGGCAAAGCAACTGTGCAAATACAGTTTGGACATTAAGACAAAAGAGACTCATTTAGGTTGGGAAAGACCCTTAAGGTCAAATCCAGCTGTAAACATAAACCCTAACAAAACTGACCCAGGTGCAGGACCTTGCAGTTAACCCTGCTGAACTCCATGAGGTTCACGGTCCCTCTGGGTGACATCCCCTCCCCTCAGCGTGTCCACCACCCCACATACCTTGTATAACAATCTTGTTAGAACTGTGCTTATCCATTCCACTCAGATACACAAATGCCCCAGAATTCAGCTGTCACTGTATCACAATTGAGAGCACTAGCTTTACAGTAAAGCTGTTCTGACTGTTAAAATCACTAATGCTACCGAAGAAAGTTGCAAAAGCAAAATAAAATGTACGACCAGTCATGTCTGAATTAAGAGTCAGTTTCACAGAATGTCTTGTCATAAAGCTTGATGCGAATACGTGGCCTCTACTCCCAAAAATATCACAGTCAGCAAAGATGAGAGAAATAACCAAGAAAAATGAATCAGTCAAGGGTCAAAGCTCATAACAACTAAGAAGTTAAGCCTCTGAAAACTAAAGATTTGGTAGTTTAGAAGCATAAATTGTCTGCAATGTATAAATAAGACACCAGGCACTGTAAGGCAGAAGAGCAATCCTTTTAAAGGAAAGAGGAAAATTAATTTATTTCCAAGCTAGTTAAGAAGGATCTAATTACATTAAAACAAAAACATAAAGGTAATGATAGAATCTGAACTACATGTGTAAATTATGATAATCATATTGAATTTTGTTATCTTGTTTGAATTTTGTTATCTTGTGAAAATATGATGGAAGGCAAGTGAAGAGTAATAGCTTTTCAGTTGAGGTAAATACCAGGACTGGAATGAAAAGCAGGTTTACAGATCACTAGCTAGAATTGGTATCCCAGGACTGGGGAATAATAGGTTCAATGTTGCACTGCTGGGGCTTGCACTTCCTCTTAATGCTTATATGTTGAATAAGGAAGTGACTCCTTTTTGCCAGAGGTCAGATTTGTACCTCAACCAATTACAAATGTTCACTTTCTGCTATAAAGCTAAAAAAGGAGTTTAGTGTAATTTACTATACAGAAAATGACAACTCTAGAGCCAACAATTGCACCATAGGGGAACACAGGGAGAAAATGTTACTGCTGAGTGCAGAAAGCTTACTCAAAACAAAAACGTGATTTTTGCGGAATTTAATCTTTTACTGAGTGTTTTCCAAGTATCAGGTAAGTCATGTTAAAGTTTTCTTTCCTGAGGTTTCTGATCTTTCTTGCAGGAGGTAACATCATGTAATCTCTCTTCTCTTCCTCGACATAGCTTATTTAATGAACATATTAGGTTTAAAATAAGCGATGTGTCTCAGCATGCTTATTGACTACCAGTTGTACAATGGCTCAAGACAAACAGTTGACAGGATGCTCAAGTAAGCAGCAGGTGCTTGCTGATAACTTTCTTCCCCATATTTTAAAAAACTGTTAAGAAAAACACAAGCCTGAGGGCCCTACAAGCACGGCCTTTTTATTATAGTTTTTTTAATAAAATATTGTATGCCTTTATATTGACAAGTTCCCCTATCTTACTGCAATTCACGCCAAAGCACAACAAAAATTTTACGTTTTCACCAATTGAAGCCTGACACTATGAAGCTTTTGTGCTGGTTCTTATTTGAGGAGGAATCTTTTACCCACAGAGGATGACTTCTAAGAGTGTAAATATACTTAACTACTGAAAATCATCCAAAACAGAAATCTGCTTGTGGTTTCTCACAGGGAGAATTCTTATATTGCCCCAGGTGATGCTCCAAAAGCCCTCTCCTAGTTTCTTCTAAGTAGGCTTCTTTGATGGACTTGAAATAGGGAGTATGTCTGCATAACTGTGTATTTGAAATTTTTTTCCCATTGCAAAGCAGTATTACATACTTAGAAGGTTGGATATAGGGCTATTCTTCCAATAATTTTCTGCTGTATGAGTGTCGGGCAGAAAACAGATTTAGTGGGAAGCACATCCTACTTAGTCTGTGATAGGAATCATATAATTCAGATAAACTAATACTACAAAGAGTTGATTACAAATGTATCGTTTCACAAAGGTTGAGTCACCATTGCATTAATGGCAGGGACATCATTTCAGTCCATGTTCCCTGCCACTCTTCACATTTTTTACCCACCTTTCTGAAGACAATCTTGGCAGCTGGTAATATCTCCTAGCGATTAGCACCAGCAACACAACAAGAAGTTCTTGGTGTTAAGATATCAATATTTTGGTTTTATTTAAAACCATAACTTATGCACCATGCTGGAAAATATTCAGACTTTTATTGCCACATGAATTCTAACTCTCTTCAAACAAACCTGCATAATTCTGTTAGTTTTAATATGGTCGATACTTCACTCTAAAGTGCAAATATATAAATGGCCAGGAATCAGAATTTTCTTAGAGGAGCTATTGGTGGACAACCCTATTTAAATTTCAAGATTATATTCTGTTTAATACACCAAATCAACGACAGCTAGCCATCCACATTTGTATGTCCACTATCTTAATTCAGCTAATTCTTGCCTGTCTTCAATGATCAGTTGGAGTGGAACAAAAACAAAGCCTCACGTCCTTCAGTGTATCTGGTCTTTACTGAACATGGCTGCAGCAGCACCATTCACAATAACAAGGCAAAGCACAAGCAGTAGACAACTTTGATGACTGCTATCGCGGGATTTGCAGGAAGACCATTCGCAAAAGATGCTGCTTTCTTTCGGAAAGTCAGGAAGCCTTTCTTTAACTCGATAGCATCCTTCTCCTGGAACGCAAAAATGGAAATAGTTTCCTGAGCAGTTAGTTCAGTTGTAGAGAAGAAGTCACAGGGATGGAGGACCATTGTTCTTAAAGGTAAACTCTCTCAGATCAATAAAGTTACTCCTTCTGCATTTAATCAATAAAAGATACACATTCTTTGTACAAAAGGTGAACAAGCTTAGCCTCCTTTCATGGAAATGGTAAGACTTTTATCAGAGTTCAAGATTCATCCCAGCCTGTAAACTGGGGCAGTCCCACAGTGGTTTCATTTGTTGGCAGGAGCCAGGTTTACCACATCCAAGCTGATTAAACAGCACTCGCCTGGTGGCTACAGGCATTAAGCTTCTGTTTAGTGTAAACTTTGTAGACAATGATTTTGCACCATTGGTGGCTTCTTATACGAGTCATGAAAGCATCCATACATCCCAGTGCACAGTTATCTGATTGAGAGAAGGAACATCCGAGTGCTGCACATCTAGAAAATTCAATGGAGTTGCTGTGAATGTTTACACTTTAAAGAGAAATTTCTAAGTGTAGGTAAGAAACACATGATCCTTCTGCTTGCTTGTTACATAGTATATAGATAAACACCTCGCAGCAACAAGAAACATTGACCATTAGATGAATTTTAATTTGTGACATGGTCATGAATCCTAAATATTGGCACATTTGCTTTTTATTTTATGTTTACATAGTTTCATTCTGGTGTTCACACATTTTGTAGTTACTCCTTGTTGAGGCTACACAAAAATTAAGAGTAATGATGAGTGTAAATTTGCCTGCTCAATACTGCAAAATTTGGGCTACACCTGCATTTCTCCCATCCTTTATGGGGTCTGAATAGTCATCTCATGACACTTTAATTAAAATATATTGCTGTTATAAAATATGTTTCATGTAGGATAACTCATACATGTTTGATCAAAGTTTTAGGTTGCTTAAAATGAAAGCTGAACCTTTCAGTATTGTGAGGAAAACAATAGGTGACTTTAACATCATTTTTATGTCTGTTTTTTATGTCATTGTCTCTGGTCCTATTATTATTTTTTCTGTTGATGAGTAGCAGCTTCCAAATCACCAGGAATTTCGCATCAATTCAATCATTTGCTGAAATTCTGAATTGGAATGTCTTGGTTTGTGCAATCTCCTTCTCCTGCCCCAAGATACTCCAAATCAACCATTGTCCCTACCTACTTTAGGATGGCCTGGGGCTCAAACTCAGAATTGTTCTGCTGATTAGGTGGGACCCCATCTCTCTGTGGAAAAAGAACAAGGAGACACCAAAGTCTCTAAAAGTGCCTTATCTGCTAACTGCATTCAGGACAATCTATTACACACAGGGTTTTGGGCATCAAATAGAGCAGCCATCATCATTTTCACAGCTGGAAGAGGAGGCTGGCTTCTTCTGATTTTACTATAATAATCTACCTCAAGCCCTCAGGTAGGAAGCCTGTCTCTCTGTCATCTTCATGCAGGAGGGTAAGGAAGGAATTTACCTCCAAATCTCTGAGTCTCTGCAATACTTTGAACATCAGTCTCAGGGCTGGATAACTCTCATTAAGGCAAGACACTCAACAGAAAGGAGTACACGAATCATGGGACTCACTGGAAAAAGAGCAAAGATTCCTGACCCTCTGCTCTTTGCCTGAGGAGTCCCCTGGCATTGGATTTCTGGGATTTGGCATGCAATGTCCCTGGTATTTACTCAAGATTTTGTTATAAATATGTGCGATTTTCCACAGAACAAGAGAACAGAGTCTCTGCTATTCTCTGCACTAGGCTACAGTCTCAGATGCTTTCCTATCTCACCCCATGCCTATTGCACTACCACCTTCTCCCCAGCAAGTCTAAAGAGACTCGTTGCATGAATATATTTAGGGAGCCTTACTTTGCCCTGCATCATTTCAATGTCAAAGTGTCATCAACCTTCTATATGTTGCCCAAATGTTAACTCAGCTTTTAAAGCTTTATTTGAATTATGTTTAGTTTAATCTGAATGAACCATTTATCGATATATGAGAGAGTAGAGAGAAAAAGACGTGAATAAAAAGGGTTATAAATTCCTACCATTCCTAACTGAGTAGTGTGAAAATAAAGCACTTACAGATTGACATAACCTTGAATTAATGCAATCTCACCTTAAAATCTCACCTATTTTATCTGGAAATAGGCTGTGTTTGCTTATGGGCTCAATGAAAAGGGGCTCTCCAAACTAGATACTGTTTCAGCATAAGCACATCCTCAAAGAAATTATCTGAAGCACATCCAATTTAGTGTCTCAAGAAAGAGCTCATCTCTGCATGTATGCTTATTGGCAATTTCACGAAGAAGTTCACACTAACTACATCACTCATGAAGTTCACATTTTGCCATATACAAAATGCACACATATCTTAAAATACTACCATGTTTTCCTGATAGCAATGCATGAAGTAAAGCAAAAATACGTTGTCTCCCAAATACCCAGACTTAAGAGATAGATTGAGTAATCTTTAACAGTAAAGGGCAGTATGATGCCTCACTGCACCAAGCCACTTCAGAGAAATACTGTATCTTGTTAGGTATCTGTGGAGTAGTTTGGGTAGAAGAGACCTTTAAAGTTCATCAGCTTCAACGAGATCAGATTGCTCAGTGTCCCCATCCTGTCTGACCTTGAATGCTTCCAGGGATGGAGCATCTCCCAGCTCTCTGGGCATTCTGTGCTAGTGTTTCACCTCCCTGTAAAAAAATGTCTTCCTTATATCTACTGTGAATCTACCCTCTTGTAGTTTAAAACCACTACTTCTTGTTATGGCAGGTCCTGCTAAAGAGTTTGTCCCCATCTTTCTTGCAAGCACCCTTTTGTACTAAAAGAAAGTCCACTATGCAATGTGTAGAGCAGTACTGGACAGTCTGCTTCATTCTCCACTCTCCAGGCATCTCTTCCAGTTCATGGGGAGAAGGGATGGCCCCCTTTATTATCCTATCCTGCTTCCATGTTGATTGCCCAGTGAACGCTAGAGGAGTTTTGATAGAAATAGTAACAGTCCTTTTTATAAGAAGCTTATGAATCTTCTGCTCCCCTCCGAAAGCACATTGACTGGTGATAAAACCAGGTATAATCCAGCCATCAATTTTTACATTCTCTCCCTCTGTCTCTCTCTCTCTCTGGGCAAGATTATACATTTCTGTTGGTATAATGTCTTTGATGCCATGATTTCATTTTTCACCGCCCTTAGTAGCTTTGACTAATTCAGTTAAGGACCATTGTCCCAGAAAAAAGAAATACTGTTACATAAAATGTTATGGTTTCTTCCTGAACAAAGCTAATAAATCCACAGTGGTGCTCAGTGGAAGTCTAGGTCTTTAAACAGGCTAATTCCAAATTCACCCCAAAGATCTATTTTCAGATGAAGAGTTCAGGTTTGAAATTAAATTAGAGGCACATTGAAATTAAAAGAATAAGATATTCTGCTGAAGCCAACGAATGCTGTTCACCTCAGTGAATGTTCAGTTCAATGTTCGGCACTTCAGTGCTGTTCAGAAGTTTGCTTGTGAGCTTCTGGCTCTGCCTTCATTGTCCACTGACTTTCTTTCTGATAGTGTAAAAAGATGTCAAAAACAGAACAGCCAATGGAAACTGAATTTATGGAGAAATCTCGTAAACCCCCAGATGGCATTTTATGGCTTAATCTCAAGGAAGATAGCTTGTCACTTTCACCAGTAGTATATGAAGCTAGGACACTGAATTATAAAAAGTCATCTTATTGTTCCATTTTCTCGCGGATAAACATGGCCATAGAAGAGAGAAGAAAATCCACAGAAAAAACCCCTTTCTCCTTCTTCATATAATTACTGATGCAGAAAGAATGATAAAGGATTAACAGCCACATGTATTTGTAGGTAGGAACTAAAAGTGGAGAAGAGCTGGTACATTTAAATGATGTTCTAATAGCCACCTAGTGCTCTAGGATTTTACGTACTCCAAACATATGCAAGTGTTCTTGCACTTATCATTTGAGGGGAATTTGCTGCTCCCCTCTCCTCCTTTTCCCTCCCCTCCCTGAGAAAAACCTTCTCAGACAAGTTTTACCTCTTAAGAAGAAGTTTCTACTGTCCCTGAGAAGTGGAGATACCACTTCATTTCTGTACACAAGGTATAAGAATTAATAATATCATGTTTCCAAAGACTTTGTCTCAGGAAATAATTTGGGATCTATTGTGGTATTTCCACAAGGCAACCTCTTTATGAAATAGACTCCCCTGTTACTGATCTTGACTTTCATCTAAGAGAAGTACACTGCAAATATAAAATGTGAATATGTTGTGTGGAGAAATGATGGGTCCCATCTGGAGATATTAAATTATTGCTGCACAGCTTTTATCTTTAAACCAAACAGGTTAGCTAGTACTTTCTTCTTTTTGAGCCTCTTGACAATCTTTCTCACGGATTAGCCTCCAGTTTCTACCAATCGTGCATGAATATTTACGTATTTTCTTATTTTAATTCTCTGAACAAATGAGCATGTGATTCAAACTATTTCTTCCCTTCAAATCCCAGTAGCCAAAATATTCAGACCTCTAGATTCTCCAAACATGCGGACTTGCTCAGTGTTTCAGCTTGCAACTTTATAGCAAATAAGGGGGAGAAACATCTTCTCATTTTCAGAAGTTCTGTAGAAAGTCTACAGAAAATAAAAAGATATTAGAAATCAGCAGCCATTCTCTGTATCCTAAGGAGGGAAAAAAAAAGCTCAGAAAAGCAAAATATCCTTAATGTCCAATTTTAACTGACAGACAAAATGTAATAAAATGGCATTGGAAGACATTAGTAGTTTACTTTAGATGTAAAGCATAAACTCATCTTGAATGTACAAACCAAAAATTAATTCCAACACTCAAAATCATTACCATACCAATAGGGTTTGATTTCATCTGGGTGGTAATAGCACCTGATATCAGAATCATGAAAAGGATAGTGTGACTGTGGTGTAAAGTTGTCACAATGTAGACTTTCCTGGATCTATGTTTTCTCAGGGTACAAACTCCAGAAGAGGGTAGCATTGGTTGAAAAGGATACATGGCCCGACTGGCTGAATCCAATGCTTTTTAAGGAGAGGTTCTGGCATCTAACTTCGAAGACAAAGCTGTTCTTGTCTATAAGAAATCTCTTAAACCGAATACTGCTTTTACTCGATAAATGCCAGGGAAGTAAACGAAACCTATAAAAATAGCCAAGGTAGAGCACATCCAGGTTCCCAAACATCAGTGATGACATACAATTCACACACAATATGTCTACTGTAATGACTTCTAATTAGGTACTATACCTTTTTTCGCTGTCAGGTTTCAGGAATCTCTGCATGATATCAAGGCTGGGAAAATTCCAATATCCTCTGCCAAATTTCTTCTGGATGAACCTATTGCATTAAATTATCAAGCTTTCATAAGAACATAGCAAAATTCTTTTTTTTCTAATACATTTTTAAAGTTTTGCTGCACCAATAGTTTTCATATATAACGTTAATAAAAGATGATGAAAAATTGCTGAAGCAACTGACAACAAATTGAAATCACCTTGTCAATTTGATTTGTAGAATTAGAATTAATATTTTGATCTGAAATAGTGGTTGTATAACATAAAGGATTTCCTACCAGGAATGCTCAATACTATTGGTCTCTTCCAGAGTTACCCCTTAAAGATAACAAGAGAAATGTTTCCCTTCTCCTCTGCTCCCACTTCTGCAAACCCAAATTCTGACAAGATTCACATGGTGTGCATTATTATCCAATTTTGTTGCGGGGTGGAGTAGAGTTGGAACTGTGGCAGATCTTGGATGTCTATTTACAGAAGATAATATCCTGCTTTCTACATTTCTTGACTCTAAATCAAGTATGTTTCTTATTTGATATTTTTCCTGGGTATCTGAATGGACATGTTGTTGCCTGTGGCATCATTACCACTGTTCTGCTGTCTATAGAAGAGATTAAACAGAATTTGAAGTCTCACAGCCCAAAGACTTCTGGAGTTCAGGAAGAGCGTACAGCCAGCTTTAACCTAAAGAATCAATGGCTCAGTCTTAGGACTCTCATGCACTTGGGGTCAGTACGTGCAGAATAATGTTACATTTTTTGCATTTATTTTTCAGATACATTAAAACTATAGTTTATATGATTAATAGTATTTAAAGTATTTCATCTTGATTGTTTCATGTAAAGCTAAAACCCATAAATACCTTCAAAAAAAATGTTTTGAGCTACTTCAACAGGAGGAAAATCTCATGGCGGTAGTTGTTAAAAATAAAAAGCTGACGATTCAATGTTTATGATGAGACTTTGTATAGCAAATACAAATGAATTTCATTTTTTCTTTTAATTAATTGATTAGATATTAGCTACAGGGCACTTGTTTCTGTGTTTATTTTCCAGTGAAAACAAACTCCAAGTTTTTCACAGAATGACAGTTATTCCTCCACACTCACTGTTGGGAAAAAGTGTTTAACACTCTTCCAGCTTTCCATCAGAGAACAGACTTTTCCTCATTAGCTCATGAAATTAAAGAATAACCGCTATCTGCGAAAGTAGTTCAAGATCAGGCATTAGTATATTCCTCCATCTTTCTTTTTCATGAGCTGTTATCAAGACAAATACTCCCCTTCTTCCTCTGTTTCCAGGTTTGGGACTTTGAAACTATTTGAATTTCATGTCTTCTTTTGCCAAATGTACATTTTCACAACCTGCTTAAGTGAAGCTATTGGGGGAAGCAGTCTATTACATAACAGTCACAGCACACAGAGTGCTGACAATGGGAACTTCACATCTTCTTCTGCCAGGGCAGTCATGTGAACTCACTATTCACTGGAACACAACCTATTTGTCTCCATGCCTGTATAACAAATTCAAAAATCAATCACTAGAAAGGCTTAAATAATGTTTTAGCATATTGTTTTATAATTCTTGTTTCTGTGGACAGTGCAGTTGCCTTAGTTTTTATTTATCTTTTTATTACATGTTGATAATCTAGTGCATTACATGAAAATTATTTTATTTCAAGTATTTCAAAATCAGATATTTTCAGAACTAAGTCCCATTTTGTGGCACTTGATATTCTTACTTGGTATTCTCCTGTGATCTTTTGCACGTCTGCTGAATTCCTTGCCTGACACTTTTTTCTGGGGCCAGGTGTTACTCGGTAAGCACTAAGTGCCAAGGAGTAAAAAAGATGGAAATCTTTTCTAGTGTCTGTTAACCACTCAGGATTCAGTGACAAAAGCTTCAGTGGAATGTAACAGCCAAGTTCCAGCTAAACTCTTGAAGTAGTTTTCCACAAAAACTGACTGCCAGTGCTGTGTACTGAACAGAGGGTCCTTAAACTCCACTCTGCTGTAGAAGTTCATGTGCACTTGCACTTAAAATTTTAAAATTAAATATTGTGATCCCTGCTCTGGTATTGCTGATGTTTTTCATACAAATATTGCAGGCTTTAAGCACAAATAATTTGTAGTTGAACTGTTGAACTCTCCTTCTGAATTCCTGTGAGGCTTCCCAGCTCTAGGGGTGAGAGGTCGGGGTGGTTTGAGTTGTGATATATTTTTGGTTAAGATGTGACAAATATAGTAAGTAGATGAATGCTAATTAAGGCCGTCATATTTAATTAGGGCATCAAGACTGGAATGAAGTCTTCACTCTGAAAATGAGCTCTCATGATCAAAGTAGAGCTACCTTATTTAAATAATTTAAAGGAAGATCAATTTTAATCAAAGTTGATATTGAGTATTGCATATGAAAATTACTAATTTTTTTCTTTCAATTTTTACACTACCATGTAAATGAGCAATTCCCTTGTTTAGAGATATGTGGCATCTGGTTGGTAATATTTCTTTAGGGTGGAAAATCTGAATTAATATCTGCTTAAGGCTGACTGCATAGCAAAACACCTCCATGTGAGAAGTCAGAAATCTGTCTTTCTGTTTTCCCAGCTTTATATTCTATTCAGTTTAAAATACTATCTCATTCCAAATGCTTTTATTTTTTTCTGTTACTGTGTCTAACCATTATATATTTAGAGAAATTAGAGGATAACAATGTGGTCTAATTATTTGCTTCAGAGAGGATAGATATTCATTAGGGTAAATTATATAATTGTAATGTAAATTTTTTTTTCTTTAACTTCTGTGAGGAAAAAGATTTTAATAACAGATCTGTTAATGTGAAAACCTGGAAGAACTCATGGATATAAGTACATGGAGATATGCATTCATATGCAGACAATTTTACATCCCCAGAAGCACACCTGAGATCACAAAATGAATGCAAAACTCTTCATTGGGTTTAAAAATAAAAGGAGATGCGTACAGAAATACACACCCATTTTTACTGGAGTTACTGATGACACCACAGCCATGGAAAGTTTTCTAGTGAACAGATTCACACTAGGCCACGCATGCAGGATTAAAGCTGTGAATCTCTGAGGATCAAAGTGTGTTTTTGTTCTGTTTATCCATCAGGAAATCCTAATCCATAAATTTGACTTCTTGGTGTGTCAACACAAGAGAAGAAACCTGAGCTGACCTGTTCAGCTGGTTGTAAACCACCACACTATCTCACAGGCAGAACTGAGTCCCAAAAGGCATAGTTGACAACTTCTTCCATTGCTTCTTTTAACCTTCATGTTGTGTTCTAGCTCACTCTCTGGACATTTAATAGGTCTAATGGTTGAAAGTTTCTGAAGGCTACTGAGTTATTTTCTCCAACATGCCACAGTTATGAATATTCAGGCAAAATTTTCACTTCACCTCGCTACAGAGTCTGGAAAAAAAGGAGAAATATTATACCTAACAAAGTGATGTCTGATCCATTCCTTTCTGTCACTGTAGGGTGGTTTTCATGGCACGACACAGAGCTTTCCACATCTCCATTTTTATTCTCAGTTTTATAAGTTTCAAAACTTGAGAGTTTCCTTGTGAGCAAAGGTTATTTCTTTTGATCTCTCTTACCATTTCAGCAAAAGATTTCGTGTCATGTCAAGTATCCCATAAAAATGAACCTGTTTGTACACTCAGCTATTGTTGCCTCTGACTGATCCATTTGTACTAAACAATGGTTGATTCTCCACAGCTCAGTGTTAAATACCCCGTTGCCTCATTTCTCCCATCTCTTGTTAACACAGAGTCAAGCATGAGCTGGAATAATTCATGCTATTGAGTCTTAAGAGATGGGAGCTTGCAACTTGGAGGCCCAAATGTTGATCTTCTAGAACTGAAACCTGAGAAATAGCCTAGTGGACCCCTCAAATTCATGAAGTTTCAGTGCAGGAAAAATAAGTTGTCTTTTTATTTTAGAAAATTATTTTTCCCAGGAAAAAAGTAGTAGTAATAGTACAAGCATTTGTTTATCTACATATATATATATATATATATGTAATTTATATTGTGAAAACCTCAGACTGCTTGTCATGTCAAACATTCTCATTGTGACCATAACACTGTTTTTATTGTATAGAGAATATTCTTGCTTATGGTATCTCAACCCCAACAGAGTTTAGCTAGCAAAAACCTATTTTAGCAGTTCCTCATTCTAAATCATTTCTTAGTAAAACTATAGACAACAAAGACGTTTTATATTAATCAGGTTCTCAAAGTCCACCCAGCAAAATAAATGTGCCACATTTATTACATAACTCTATATTCAACAAACAAACAAAACAAAAAATAGCCCATATCAGTCTGGAAAATTAAGAATTGCCACCATGCTTCAGATGATAACAGTGGATAGCAGAATTAACCTTGAATTTAATACTCAGAGATTGTAATTTCATATTAATCTAAAAATGTTGCCCTCCCTGAGAGGAATAAGTGGTTTTTCATGAGAGAAGATTGCATACTGTTGCCTTAGCTTTATGTACGTAAACTATCACAATACCGGTAATATTTCAAAATCAGTCCTAGTAAGAGGTAATGAAGGTAAAGAACACCCTCCTTCCAATGTGAACACAAATAAGCAGCATCCTCCCAACACCTGGCATTTTTAAAGATACAACAAAAAATGCCTTTATAAGGAGAAGACAGAATGGGAAAATGGGAAAGAATGACCACAAGTTTAAAGCTAAGCAGTATATACCTTTTCTTGTTTCATCTGGACAGTGTGAATTTTTTCAGGGCTGAGCAATAGTCCCCACTTAATTTTCATGCAGAGACTGGAGAGCAAAAATGGAGTAACCAATTTGCTTCCTAACCCCTTACATTTTGAGAATGATTGAGACATTTTTTGCTGCTTGCGACAGTCATGAGTCCTCACACAATTTCTCAGTGTATTTAGATGCACAGTAGGAAGGTTCACACATCTGACTAGGTACAAAGAATCAATTTACAGCAAAAGGAAACATCAGATATTGGCACTTAAGCACCACAGCAGTAGATAACTTGGAAATACCTCAAGTAAATTGGAAAGACCTAATGCTTAAAACAGAGATGAAAAAGAATATAACTTCAGAGGTAATGTTCTTTTGGTTTCGACTAGTACTTGAGCAAATTTTAATCATATATTAGACTGAGACTAAAAAATATATTTACATGGCTCCTTTCCTGTAGCATTTGTGTGTTTTAAAAGAGCTGATCAAAAACTACCAGCCAGAAAGTTTTCCTAATGACACATAAGATTTTTTATAGCAATGCTAAGATGAAGGGGTTCTGCTACAGAATTTTGAAAGTCCTGAGTTTATTTTCTTCTTTTCTCCCTTATATTCTGTTGTCTGCAACATAAATAAGTCTGCGTCTTCCTCAGGTTTTGTATTTCACAAATGTTTTGCTCTCTTTACCTTCTTAATCCTTCCTCTGTACTTTGACATCATAGAAAAATTAATAAATTGAATGCATCCTGAAAATAAAAAGACCAGTACAACCCCTGTAAAGTTGATTTTAAATTTTTGTGCTGATGTTAAAGCTGAATTTCCCTTAAAACTTGCTACAAAATTGATTGTTTATAAAAGAACAAGTGTAGTTTCTTTAAAGCCTGGAAACCTGTTTTCCCTTTTCTATGAGCACTTCAGGAATATAATATATAGAGCTGCACTGAGAAGCACACAGAAAAGGTTTATACAGCAGACTTATCCTTNCTCAGTGTATTTAGATGCACAGTAGGAAGGTTCACACATCTGACTAGGTACAAAGAATCAATTTACAGCAAAAGGAAACATCAGATATTGGCACTTAAGCACCACAGCAGTAGATAACTTGGAAATACCTCAAGTAAATTGGAAAGACCTAATGCTTAAAACAGAGATGAAAAAGAATATAACTTCAGAGGTAATGTTCTTTTGGTTTCGACTAGTACTTGAGCAAATTTTAATCATATATTAGACTGAGACTAAAAAATATATTTACATGGCTCCTTTCCTGTAGCATTTGTGTGTTTTAAAAGAGCTGATCAAAAACTACCAGCCAGAAAGTTTTCCTAATGACACATAAGATTTTTTATAGCAATGCTAAGATGAAGGGGTTCTGCTACAGAATTTTGAAAGTCCTGAGTTTATTTTCTTCTTTTCTCCCTTATATTCTGTTGTCTGCAACATAAATAAGTCTGCGTCTTCCTCAGGTTTTGTATTTCACAAATGTTTTGCTCTCTTTACCTTCTTAATCCTTCCTCTGTACTTTGACATCATAGAAAAATTAATAAATTGAATGCATCCTGAAAATAAAAAGACCAGTACAACCCCTGTAAAGTTGATTTTAAATTTTTGTGCTGATGTTAAAGCTGAATTTCCCTTAAAACTTGCTACAAAATTGATTGTTTATAAAAGAACAAGTGTAGTTTCTTTAAAGCCTGGAAACCTGTTTTCCCTTTTCTATGAGCACTTCAGGAATATAATATATAGAGCTGCACTGAGAAGCACACAGAAAAGGTTTATACAGCAGACTTATCCTTTTATGTGAACCCACTAAAAGCATGGAGTATGGCTCACCAAATATCCCTGAAATTGCCTGGGTATGAGTAAAATATCATTTCACTGCAGGATAAAGTGTTCCATTTAAAGCGCAAGTCCAGGCTCTAGGGTAATATTGACAAAGTGGAGTTATTATGAACTAAAATCTCTTTCTAGAAAACTGGAAAGATATACCAGTAATCCTAAGAGCAGTTCCTTCTTCCCTCATGGCAGAAATAATGCATATCAGAGAATTCATTATTTTTGCATAACAAGGTCTGCAAATGCATTTTATAAAAGCGAACTATAAAATACCGAGAACAGTGCAGGACTGAGAAACAAACTGGTTTCCCAAATGTATTTTCTTGTGCCGTGGAGAGCATAAAATGGACATAATTCTTCATTGGGAATGTTCTCTTTCCAGCTGGGCTCTTCAGCTCAGGAGGGCTGGAGTAATCTGTGACAGCCTCCAGCCTCTAGATTAGGGGGACTACCTGCATGAAGAGGGGACAGACAGCTGTGGCTGCAGTGCCCTCAGCTGCAGTCACTTTATTCTTCAGAGAGCAGGTGGTACACAAAGTGTCCTTTTTCTTTCGTGGTAAGAAATCTCAAAGGAAGAAGGGAGCACAATGTCAGAATGAATGTCGGAGCTTTCTTAATTGGAAAGGGAGAAGCAGCTGTAGTATTTTGAAAAACATGTTGCATTTAAAAGATATGGTCTAATGGTAAACCATTACAGGCGTCATCTCAATTCTTGTTAATTTACCTTGAGGGAAACAGCTTCCTGATGCAGGCACCCACCATTGCCTGCCTGAAGAGTCACTGGTGGATTTAAGCCAATGTGGGATGAAGATCAATGTGTGTATACCTGTTGAATCCAGCTTGTGACTACACAAATAAAAGGGACCCATTTAAAAAAAGAATCAATTGACAACATAAAAGGGAAAATTACATGTGCTGGGTAAACAACAGAGATATCTGATGAAAGGTGAGCCAACAGTGATAAGCTGCTTAAAAATACATGGCAAATATATCTGTTTAAGCAAAGATGCACATTTTACAATTTCTCAGATCTCAAATTGCCAAGCATGGCTCTGATTTCTTGCTTTGCATTTCTGATCATACAAATTTCTGATTCGTGTCTCGTATATGGATAGGGAAGTGGTCTTGCAATAGACCACTGTCTGGGGGCAGGTTTTTAGGGGAACCAGACAGGCTTATATTTCTCTGTGGTTGCCTCCTATGGTCATCTGCCACTTTTCAAAATTGCTGTTTTTAATTATGTGGACTGGAACTGATATCACCTTTCAAAGCCTTGTCAAAACAGGTGCTGAAGGATCTCCATGGAGCAGTTAGAGGCTGTACACATGGCTCTGTACCTTTCTTCAAAACCACACTGGATCCATCTGCACATGTTGGACATCTAACAGCTGCTAGACTTTGATTTTCTCCCCTCAATGCATCATGAATATTAAAACCTAATAATTTTAAGCTTGATGCAGCATCCATTCAGATCAAAGCATCCAGGCAGGCATTACTATTGGCTTGAGCCTGGCAGTAAGCTCATTTGGGTGGACATTGTTTCCCCTGAGTGTTGTAATCCACCTTCTGCCTCTTACATCGTGAATGCATGCCCAGGTGATCTTTGTGAAATCAGTGATATGCTCTAAATTCAAACACCAGCTTGCTTGAAGGTAACCATGTCATGTGGTCATGAACATGGCTTTTGAATTTATTTTTACAGGATTTATTTTATCTCTTGGCATGCCCTCTGAAATTTATTGATATGAAGCAATTTATTATGTATATTTTAATGTAAATAAATTACATATTATTTAATAAAGAGTTTTGCAGTGATGTTAGTTATAATAACGGAATGAGGAAGAGACAAACTGAAGGATAATTCTTAAGTAAAGCTACCAATTTTACCATCTCCTTATCTGAACAAATTAACAGGTTTCTCAGACCCACCTTACCTAGAATGAACATCTTTTTTTCTTTAGGCTATTCTCCTGTAAAGCTGACTTTGGTGTTGTTCAGCATTGCTTTTTTTCCAGTATTCCTTTCTTAAGTAGTGAATTTTGAAGGATTGACCATGGCAGAAGGTTACACGAAATTGTGTACATCTTCCCTGTCATTTCACCTCTTTAGGATTCCTACTATTAATTTTTTCCATGCTGCCATGTATAATGGAGAGGCAATGGCAATTGTCCTGTGGATGGGGATGGCCCAAAGGAAGACCCTAGTGGAAACTTTTGCAGTCAAAAAAAAAAAAAGTACCTGAAATGAGACTGTGGAAGAGGCAGGAGGAGCAGAACACATGGAGGGAACACAGAACTGGTGGCTACTGAAAATGCCTGTCTCTTTCCAGAGGCTGTGTATTTGCACCACTTCCATTTCAGTCTCTTCTACCTCATAGGCCTAAGTTTCATATAAATGTCTCATTGCTTTGAATCTGTAAAAAAAAATTTCTGGAATCTCCTGAGTTCCCTCCATTTACTGACATAAATGCACTCATTGATCTTTTACAACTACATAAAATACAAATGGCATTCTGTATATCTGGAAAAGAAACCATAAGGTAATTCTGGTAATTCAGTATTTTAGGATATTAATTGCAGACACCTGGAATAGACAGATATGCTGACATTGTAGAATATTTGGAGATATTCATGGTTACTTTGCCACTGAAGTTTCTGCACTGTCACACTGCAACAAAAGTGTGAGAATGCAGCGGCACTACCGAGTATTAACCAGTGTATTTGAGGGCTTCGAGTCTTCTTTAAGCCAAGAGGCCAAGAGCCATGATGCAGTACCCTTCTGAACACAACCCAGTTAATTTCAGAATAATGCACTGCTGGATATGCTTAATTTTCAATTTTCAATTATGCTTATGAGGAAAATGTTAGAAAATGAGTCAGAGGGGTGTACACAAAGCTGTCTACTAAAACATCAAACATTCAGGCCCCCTTTTCTTATCTTTCTATAATATAAATCATAGAATCATAGAGTGGATTAGGTAGGAAGAGACCCTAGAGATCATCTGCCCATGAGAATGGACACCTTCTACAAAATCAGGTAGAAAACTGTACCATGAAGTACAACATTCTAACCTAAATAAAAATACATATAAGCAAAAGAGGCATCTGTTGAATTTTATAACCATACATTGGGATTTTGTATCCCCAGAAAGTGAAATTTTACTCAGCTCTAAGACAATGTGTGGGCTTAATTGCTTTTCCCACATTATTTCTGTATCAAAGGATATTTTATTTTAAAATTCCATTGAACAAGATGGTTGTCAGCTTGGTAAAAACACCAAGCACCGCTGCGCTTGCATCCTTACCGCACTGAAACTTGTCCTGTTGTTTTCATTGGGGAGGAAACTTGGCTGGTTGAGGTATTCCCCCTGAACAGAACCTCAATCTCCAGCTGCTGGAGCTTTTGCCACGGAGCCCTTGGCTGTGTTTTCAGCACAGGTGTGAGCAATACACAGGAGCGTCCTTGTGCCGTGTCTCTTAGGCTGGCATCTGGAAGCAGGGAGTAGCGGAACCCCATCACCTTAGGCAACACAGAGGCTGACACAGAGGTTGCACAACGCTGGCTCTTGCAGAGCTACACAGCTCAAAAGAAACAGTAGCAGCCTTAGAAATAGTGTTTTAAAAACTGTACCAAGGGTGTGTCAGTTTTCAGTTACATTTTTCTTCACTTAGGAAACAGATCTTCCTAAGCCGTTTCTTTTTCTCCCCTTCTGTAATCGCAAAACTAATTTGCTTTCATAGTGATTCACCTCAGAAAAACAGCAAAATATTATTATGGAGGGAAAAAGCAGGTAAGTGGTCCTTCTTGTGGCCTGACAACAGCGGTCGTGGATCTTACAATAACAAACTCTTCAGAGAAAAAGGGGAAAAGCTCCCCAGGACTTTAATCTGTATTATGATTATGAATTGAGAATTGGGCATTGAGAATTTGTGACAGTCTCACCCTTCTACAGCAAGCTAAGGTTGCAGAACCGTATCTTCTTCTCACAAATCATGAATCAGAAATTCTTTCATTCGTGTCATTGGAATTGCATTCAGTGAACTTGGAACAGGTTCAGGGCCTGTGAAGCAGGGCCATTAAATCTTCAGCCACATCATTTACACATCCTAATAATTTAGAATAGCATTTCGGTTTTACCTTATTTCTTGTCCAACCAATGCGAATAGGAATGGAAGTTTTGAGAGGTTTATATTTTAAGCACACTGCACCCCACTCCTTCAGTCCAGATTTCTTCTAGTAAAAGATTTTCACAGGGAAATTTAGGGTGAAATAGGGATGCAAAATATGACTGAAAATTCAGCCACACTCAGTATGTGGTGAAACTGCTGACACCAAGCCAAATTTCTTTTGTCTTATAATTTATATCTAGTAAAAATAAGGACGATCAAGTTTATTCATTTCTGATTGCTTTTATCTTGAATCTGCATTTTCAAAAGCTTCTGAACTAGATGCAGTAGTACTAGAAAGAAATGCTGTGGTACACCATGCCAGCATAGAAGGGCAAGATGAGATGCAGGATGCCAAAAAGCAGAAGCAGGAGCATTTGAGCTCTGTGCAGGATTAGGAAGCTGCCCGGCCTCTTCTGCCTGTCAACAATAATGGAATTGAGTTCCACACTGAAGATAATTGCCTGGAGTCATTCTCCAGCCACAGGGAAGGTAAGATTAATAAAGAGCATTTGTTATAGTGCTGCAACCAATTTATGTAATGGAACACATAATAAATAACCACAAATAGCACAAGCATTTATCATAGCCAATTTATGCATCCATTTGTTCAATGCGTGTTAAACCAACCATTTGTATGAATAAGAGTGGTTCTCTTTGTGTCTCTTTTTCTCTGTTAAATTAAAAATTATTGTTGTTGAGGGGTTTGTTGTTGTTGTTGTTGTTGTTGTTGTTGAGCTTTTCTTTTTTGGGTTTGTTGTTTTTTTAGATACCAAAATGACAGTGACACATGCGAACTTCCCAGCAACTGAAATACAGCATAAAGTTTTCCACAAAGCCTGTATTGCTGCCTGTTGCAATTGTAAGATTGTTTGAACAAGGATTAAAGCCCTCTTGCAATTATACTGTATATATCCCCAAACAACATAGTTAGATTTGAAACAAAACAGCACTGTCACACTAGAGACAGAAATTACTGTGATCTAAAAATCTAATCTGGAGTTATCTTCTTAAAAAGAGGGTCTGCTCTGGAGGGCCAGGAGTCTTCTAAGTGCTACAGAAAGTGATCAGCTGGATATGGTAAAATACCAAAACAAAGGATTCATTTCTGAATATTGGAAAAGTAAAAGAAGATAAAATGTAAGTGCATCTCTTGAACAACATTTAAAGAAAGAGAATCACTATATGAAGTTTATCTTTCTTTTCATGTCCATCTGATTAAGTGCAAAAAGACGTTCTTTAACTTATTTATTATATTTGTTTCATTAGGCCCTTCTGTCGTGATATGGTCTACAGTATTTGGTTTTCCACACCAGTAGCACTGCTATGTGTATTTTGCAGGAGATCTATTCACTTAAATTATATGCTGCTACAAATAAAATTATTTAAGCATGCCAGCTAACTGCCTGTGTCTTTTTTATGCCATTCTACCTCTCTTCTGTGAGGTGACATTTTCATTCCAGTTTATTTTCCAGTGGTTAGTAGCATGTATAGCTCAAAGCTCAGATTACAGTCTAAAAATAATGTAACCAGACTGCATCTATTGTTACTTAATAGGAACCTGAAATATCAATCCGAGCTTTCCTCAGGCTGTTGCTTCCTTCTCCTGCACTTTACATATGAGCACTGAATTATACAACCAAATTTTGTTTATTTAGAGTGGCTTTGTTCCTACCTCCATATATATAACAACATGAATGAACTGATGAAAGCTAGATACGGAGTTCTACAAATTATTAAATTCTCTGCTATTATATGTTGAAAGGAACTGAGACCAATCTTTTCCTCTTCTTTTCCACTGACTTCATCTTTGTATAGTGAATACTTATATGGTGGCCCAAAGCAGCTCTGATAAGTTTTGAACAAAGGACTATGAAAAGGATTTGTCCCTTTTTATTGCATTCCTTGTACCAGGAAAGCTCCCACCAGCAGTCATTTTAAAGTAAAACAGGAAATAAAAAGAACCTTTTATTGCCCTATGAAGAGCCATAATCATCTTGTTTTCATCCTGACTAAAAAGTCTTTCTGATTATTATGGTACTAAGGAAAACTCTTGTAATAAGTAGATGTTGACTTCTGTTGAGATGCATATCATTATTTATTGATGGAATACATTAATGTGGAACAAGGGGAAGACAAAGTCAATATTTATTATGAGGAAAAATAAACCCATGTTCAATGAAACAAGCTATTTGATCCTCAGTCAGGAAGACAATCCCCCTCTGATGTATGTAAGACAGATACATAAATCTCATAACTTACTTGCAGTCAAAACACTAAGTATAAATATAGAGGCTCTATGAAGTTTACATTTGCCATTAATTTATCCCAAACTGTCTCGGTTGTTCAATATTTTCCTATTTTTAGATATTAAGCTAAAATCACCAGATCATAGAATCATAAAATAATTTATTTTCAAAAGGACCTTTAAGACTATTGAATACAACCATAAATCTGACACTGCAAATTCTGCCACTAAACCATGTCCTTGAGCACCACGCCCACACATCTCTTAAGCACCTTCAGGGACAGCAACTCTGCCACTTCCCTGGGCAGCCTGTTTCTGGGCTTGGCCAACTTTCTGTAAAGAAATTTTGCCTGATACCCAATGTAAACTTCTCCTGGTACAACTTGAGACCTTTTGCTCTTTTCCTGTCATTTGCTACTTGGAAGAAGAGATCTCTGCCTCACTCCAGCCTCCTCTCAGGGAGTTGTAGAGAGCAATAAAGTCACCCCTGAGCCTGCTATTCTCCAGGCTGAGCCCCCACAGCTCCCTCAGCTGCTCCTATCAGACTTGGGCTTCAGACCCTTCCCCAGCTCCAGTGTCCTTCTTTGGACATGCTCAGCACCTCTGTGTCCTTTTTCTAGTGAGATACAAATGTTAAGGCTTGAAATATCTTTGTACACAGAGTGGTAATTTTATATGTCATTCAAGTAGTCTGGCTTATTTGTAGAGAAGAGAAGGTTTAGGAGAACATACAATAGCTTGGGCTTTGTTTGCATATGTCAAAGCAAAATAAAGTCCAAATGAACACCTACCTTCATTAGTTCCAAGTAATTTCTGGTTTTTGGAGTGATAGAAGAGAAACTTAGGATTCCCTATTTTAAAGACAGAATTTTCTACTTGAAAAAAAATGGTTAGAACTAGTTTAGCTGGTAACATTTTGTTTGATTTTGATATAATATTTATAGCACTGTTTTTAACGTCTCTTTTATGTTGTACAATAGATGAGCGTGAAACAACTTGTGTGTCTGGACACCAAAGACTAAAGGCAACAGTAATTTGTTACAGGGTACATCTCCAATGGACAAAGCCATCTACGGTGAACTGTGACTACCTTTGGGATCTGAAATCAAATCCGATTTCCAACATTTCTTTCCCCAAAAATATCTTCCAGGAGTCAGCTTTTCAAGAGGCCACGTAGTGCAGAACCCAGGTAATTCACACCTATTGACACAAAGCTGCTGATGGACAACACCCTGGGCACTGATTAT